>JAQFXV010001050.1:0-15806 GCA_034694065.1 Camisia spinifer
TATGACTAAAAGGCCGGTATCAATCTCATAGATTAGATCGCGCATTTGGCAAATTTTACATGAAAACTGGACATCTTTGCTTCAATCATTTCATTAATAGTTAAGGTCTCTTAGTTTTAAACTTGAGTACAACTCATTGAATGTATCGTACAGCAAATTATTAAAAAGTGCAATGCGTGAAAGTATATATCTTTGAAATCACTCGTTAAGTTCTTTCCGTAATAGTACAGCCTTTAAATATGTACTAAACAATGGCTACTGCTAAAGTGACACACTGGTGCGTCGCAATAGCAAAATACTATTAATTTTGCTATTGTGACGCACTAGTGTGTCACTTTAGCAAAATGAATACTAAATTGCTATTGTGACACATATTTGCTATTGTGACACTCAGCTTGAAATTCAATAATGTTTTTCAAATTTGTCGAAAAAAATTACAGTTTTCAATGATAAAAATTCAAATTTTATTTTTATGATAATTCATTCTTAAAAAAATAAAAATATCATATAATTAAAAATTATACTTTCGAAAAATGGATTTTAACCAATTCAATAAATGAGAAATTTGAATTGAAATTTTTTCAGAGAAATTAACATAATATTCATATAAATAGAAGTTTTCTTAAATATTCACACCTTTCGAATTAAATTTGTTATTAATTAAATTATTTTTATATTTGTATCATTGTATTTGCGAGATAATGCATAAGTTTCAAAGAATAAATTTTATTTCCACATTGAAAAGCTGCAATATTTTATCAATCATATAAAATAGATTTATTGTGAGGAATATAGCAGTAAACTATTTGTCTAGACTTTAAAAAAGAAATTTTTGACACAATCGTTTATTTTATAATAGTTTAGATTCGAAATGTAAAATGACCAAGATTTATGTATCAAATGGGATATTATTTTGAAGTTATGAATTAAAATGAACAGAAACTCTCGCAAAATATTATTCGATTGCCTTTAACAACAATATATAGAATACAATCTCGCCTTTAACAACAATACAATCAAAATTGAAATCATATTCAAAAACCGTAATTTCTTCTCCAGATATTGTTAATGAGATTTCAAATGATTTTTAATGAAATGATAAAATCAATTTCTAATATCTTTCAAAAATAATCAAATTATAGTTATAATTTAATTAAAATATTATTTAGTAGAATAAAAAATAGCTTTGAAAATTCATTAGGAATTAATTTTAAAAAGAAAAATATATTAATATTGAAAAAATTATTGAAAAAAAATTGTCACCAATAACACAAACTATTCTTTAAAATATTTGATATTTTATTTTAATATTTGAATTAAAAGATTAAATTAAAAAAATTGATACATTATTCAATCTAAATTTAAATTTATCTTTGCCAGATTTTTAATCCCATTTTTGAATTATATTTCATATAGCGTCACAATAGCAAATGAGTATTTATTTTGCTATTGTGACACACTAGTGCGTCACTTTAGCCATTCCCCTAAACAATTCCGAATTTTATAAGTGTTTAAGTTCATGTTTGACTAATTCGAATCTCATTATGGAATTTAGTGATAATAAAATTCAATTTTATAGTAGAGCAACAGATATTCTAATTTCAAATTATTCAGCATGGAGTTAGCCATTCTAGACAATTCGATTTTCAATGAAGATGATTATCTTATACTAGTATAAGTTACTTGAAGTCTATGGATGGGGATTTTTAATTGGCTCAAAAAACCATGTAGCCTCTGTGAGGTATTAGAATAACAATGAATAATTCAACATGAGGTCATAATGTTTGTTATGATTATTTAAGTTGAAATTTTTGTAATGGGATCTTTTTAAAATAGTAGTTCTTCAAATTAAAAAAATATTTAAGTTTATAAAATTAAGTGGTTCTAAAAGCAATGTATGAATCTATTTAATTATTATCATAAAATGATGAGAATTCATATATGAAATGGAACAATTAAAATTTTCATTTCGAAATATACGATAATGTATTAAGTTATCAATCCTGATCTATTTAATTATCATCAAAACTCATAATCTTATAGATTTATGCAGCTCATTCATGATTTGGATAAAATAGATTATTAAATATGCTCATAATTGAATCTTTCAAAGAACTTTTAAAGAATATTAAAACTTGTGTCTTTATGACAGCAAAATTAACGGTCGATTTCCATTTCCTTTAAGAGTGCCTGAATTATTGTACATAAATCTTGTATAAGTGAGTAATTATTCAGTTACAGCCATTAGACTTATAAAATATATACCCATTCACATCTCAAAACCTCAATACCAATTCTTATTTAAACATAATAAATTTATCCTCAATAATTAAGAATTATTTCAAAAGTCAGAAAAATATTAAAACAATTTGATTCAATTTTCAATTTAATATATACAATAAATTTTAATTTTAAAAATCAACTCTCCATCAGTTAATTATTACATTTTAGCCAAAAATATTATAAGAAAGTTTTTATATATAATTTTTATAATTTGATACCAAAACATCAATTAAATATTGTGCCTTTTATTATGAATAAAAAATAGTTAAATTAACTTTTTATTGGTGTTATTATTTTCATCTGAATGAGAAAGTTTTGCAATTGATTTGAAATAAGATTTAACGAAAAAGTTTACGAATAGAATAAGAAAAATAGAATAAGTTATAACACCTAATAATATCTGCTCTATATTATTAATACATTGAGGCTGAGAATTATTGAGTTTAAAATAAACAATAATTAACATAAGTTTCAATCCAATAATCATTTGAATTATTTGTAGTGAAGTTATTATTTTGGATACAATAACAGGTATTTCGAATCTCATAGCTTTCAAAGCAAAGTATGAGTACATTAAAGAATGAACCAAATAATTCATGACAACTGTCCAGCGTTGGACACCACACAAGTCGGCCCCACCCGAAAAACATCCGCAAAGCGTCATTATATGATGAATCCAATGAAGATTAATTAACTTTTGTTTACGGAATATTATGAATAATGTGTCTCCGAGTTCAATAAGTTTAGACCAACAGAACAATAAATGCCAAAAGAATACATGCTTGTCATCCACGTATGATATGGAACAAAAAGATTCAATGAGTCCTTTATTAATGATTATGGCTATGAGTTCTGGTAAGCAGTGAAATGTACCCAGAATTGAAAATATTGCCAGAAAAGCACTCCAGAGGGCTAATTGTGTCCGGAGAATATATGGTTGGCGATTTTTCATAAATTTTATGCCCAAATATAAACATATCGCATATATTGTTGAGTAATAGAAGCTGTGATGCCAGTTAGCTTTGAACCACTTTAAATGATATTTAGTATCTATGCTTTCTTCAAAGCTGTAAGCCATTCGAAATAATGCTGAAAGAGACCAATGTTGCGATACTTTCAACTTCGAGTTCTCATTAATTGTTTCCATTTTGATATTCAAGAAACTTAATAAGTAAATCAAAATGAACTCTCATTTCAAAATGTGATCTTTATAATCAAGTGATAAAAATTAATCAATGGGGAACTAGAGTAAATATACAATTAAAACTCTCTAAATTCAATAGAATTTTTATTTAGTTAAACATTCCCAAGAATACTTTCTCAATAGAAAAAATTCTTACACGTTAGAATGTTATATAATGAAGGATTTTATTTTTGGCCTTCATTTTTGAAATTTTACATCATTTCCTCAAATTATCTCAAGATACAATTGAAAATGAATCAGGGATGAAATTCAAGATTTTGCTTTATTTTTAGATATACTAGTATTTTATTTTTCAACATATTGGTTAAAATTATCACAAACTGTTAAATTCACGGATAAAAGTTGAAATTCATTCTTGGGTAGGATTTGAAATATGCTTCTTGGAAACTGTTTTTTTTCTAAAATTCAATGATTTCCATTGAAAATTAAAACACTCAAACAGTAAAGTATTATAAGTTAGTACAAAAAGAATAAAATAGAAAAATTGTCTCTCTTCGCATTAAAAGAAGAAGAAGAGCGCAAGAAGAAGAAGAAGATCAGTAGAAGAGTGGGAACTAACAATGCTAAAAGGCCTAAATAAAAAACTCAATAAATGCCCAAATAAAATGATTCTTCATTATTTCAATAATAAAATTGAATCAACTTTCTATTTATGAGCAATCATAGAATTTTAGTTGAAGAAAAGATTGTAATTTATAATTTAAATTACTTACCGTATGTGCAATAAAGTTATAAGCTCTTATGGCAAATATTTAATGAACGTTTTTGCGAAGACTCGATAAGTTTTTCGTATAAACTTCTATAAAATAAGAAATAGTTGAGTGAATTTCGGATATTTTTCATTTAAAGCTCATATTTAAAAATACCACTGAAATAAAATTAGATCTCTGACTGTAAATTTTAATATGAATTTCAGTGAAAAAAGTTCATATTCAAAAATTTTGAATAATTTTTTTTAAACTCATTGTCAGAACTTTTGTACTTCCAAAGATTTTACTATTAATAATTTTCAATAAATACCGTCAAATCACAAAACTTATATCGAGATTAAAATACCATCAAATGGAAACTTTTCATTAACTTGTCGGAAAAGTATAGAAGTATTCCAGTTGAGCCGAAGTAAAGCTAAATTTATTTATGGTCTTATCTATATTTTATATTATGTTCACACCTTTGCACACAAAAAACTTGATTCTAACTGAGAAGAGTGAAAGTTATCACTCGTCAGATAAAATCAAATAACAGATTATTAATGATTCTGAGAATAAGATTTCATTTGAAAATTATGAACTCGTTAAAAATTTTTAATTTTAGTGATAAGCAGAGCATTAATAATTTATTGCTTTGAGTTGATACAGATATTCATAATTAGTCAATAAGTTATATGCTTTACATTTTTAATTGAAAAGGAAATCAATGTTCTTTTTATGTCTATTAACTATTTCGCATTATTTTACCCTGTATTTTAATATAATCTAATATTACATCTAAAAAGTTTTTTTATCTTATTCTTTATTTTTAACAATATGAAAAATAATTACAGTAATAAAAAAAATTAATTAACCTAAACTTTCACTTTTATCGATCGAAGAAACAAATATTTATATAAATTATATCGTAAAAAAATAACTTCCGTTTCATTTATTTGAATAATTTAAGTCCTTTAAGTCCTTCACTAATGAGCTTAGCTTTTGGTTAAGTAGTGAAAATTTGTTTCAAAGTATTCTCTCGTAATGATAATAAAAGTGATTAAAAAAATGTATATACGATAATGAGTGGAGCTCTGTTTGTACATTTATTTATATAATTTTGACAATTTTATGCAAGAATGAATACTAAGTCTTCAATCTTTGACAATTAAACAAATCTCATGCTCGTTAAACTTGTTAAACAAGTACTTCATTCTACTCTTTCATTAATTTTTTAAGCGATTTTTTTAATTTCAAACTTCGGTTCCTCAGTTTCCTGCATTGTTTTAAAATCAATACAGATATCATTTAATTGATATTCCAATTAATTCGCATACAGAAAGAAATTTATTTAAAAAACTTTTATATGGGAAAATCACATGTAATGACTTCTTTCAGGAAAAGGACATTTTATCAAAGCTTTCAATAGTTTCCATAATATTCTAGTATAATTATCTAACAACGCTTGTAATCAAAGTGCCCCGCGAATTCAACATTTATTCAAATTTAGCTGAATCATATATCACCTTATATCATTTACAAAAAAAATAATAACTTGAAAAAAGCCGTATTAAATGAACAGTTGAAATCTGGTTCAATAAGAAGATGAAATTGAAGATAGAAATAAGAAGCGATTAAAATTTCTTAAAAGTTTATTATTATAGTTGGAAATCTAGAGATCAAGTTTAAATACTTTCATCATACAAAAACCTAATTTAGCAATGCTAAGCAAATAACTTATTTATTTAATCTGAAATTTCTCCTGAATAGTTTTGTTTTACTTACATTTTCATAAATTTTAGAGTATTTTATTTTATGTTTTTCTCCACTCTATCGATCGAAATAAGTTAGAAAATTAATAGTATGGTATTTTTAATGATCTCCACAATAATAACTCGCGTACAACTATTGTTAGTCAGACAACTGTAAACTTATTTTGATGAACAACTAGTTTTAATTTTTGAGATTCACAATCAAACCACTAAACTTATGAAGCTTTGTAATATTTTATGAAAATAAATTATTTTTTACTAATAACGTTCACGATTTCTTCATAAAAAAAATTTTCTTCTAATTTTAAAATTATTCATATATTTTATTTAATTATAAATTACACAACAGGAGAAATTCTCTATCATAACTCATTAATGACATCTGTTTTTGTAATTCAGATTCAACACAAACTATTGAAAAATAAATTCTTAATAATTATTCAAAAATTTAATCTCTATTATGTGAAATATCTTCAAGTAAAAGATGTAAAATTTCATTGAGTAGTGAAAGCAAACAGTGTTTATCATCAAAATAAATAAGACTGAGTTCTCAGTTAAAGATTGTTTTATAGATACCTAATAAGGAAATAATTTAAGCTCATTTTTGAACGGTTTATGAATTCAAATCATCAAAATTTAGTGTAATTTAGCAAAAATTGATGAAATTAAATGTTAGTTCTGTCGAAAAATTCGGTAATAATTTAATGAGAATCACGAAAAATCACTAATGTTAAAAATATCACATTTTTCAAGAACGAGTTAACTGTATGCTTTCCTCGTATGTGAGTTATCACGTTCTAGAAAATGAGAATATTTTTAACGCTGGTAACTTTTTGCGATTCCCACTGAGAAACAATCATTATTATAAAATAATAGCGATATCAGTCGTGAGCAAGGGGTAGGTTTGCTATGGGTGATACTCTGCCCAAGACTTTTGGAAAATCAAAAAGGGGTTGGTCCTCCTTCACTCATTATTTAAATTTTAGAAAAGTAGTGCTTGGTTTCCTCTTTGATTATTTATTAAAATTTCGAAAATTTACTGCTTTGTAAACCCTCCGCTTTGTAATAAAAATCAAGCAATTAGATTGATAAATTTAAAAAATTGATCTCTTTGTCGCTTGAAGTTCAATTCAAAAATAATGTTTTGGTCTCAATATCTGAAAAAATTGTCTTTTAAATCCGATAAGCTTTGAAACTCCTCTAAAATTCTGGAAATCGTCAATCGGCACTCCCAACAAAGGCTTGAACCTTGCCTATGTCTTAGCTATAGTAAGAATTTTTTATGATTGAAACTTTCGAAACTATCAAACCGTCTGGACCTTTAACTATCGAATTATTTGTTTGACATTCATAATATTTCATAATTTGATGTCTCAGTTATGTGGTCATTTTTCCTTAATTTAGTATTTATCTAACTATTTAGAATCCATTTACTGGTGAGAACTTCCTCTTACACAAATTTTTATCATAAACTACTAAAATTTAACTCATGCATTTTTTAATAACATAATAATTACGTTCTGGTGGATTCACTCAAACAATAAGATAGATTCATACAGAGTGGTTTATTTAAAGTAAGAAACTTATAAATTAAACTTATTGGGAATATGAAATAGTCCTTCTTCTTCTAAATTTAATTTTAGAATAGTTTTTGAAATACAAATTTAGGAACCATAAAGAGCAGATTCTGAAAAATTTAAATTTCACATAAACAAATTAAAATTGCATTCAACAAATACCATAAACCTTCAAGAAAGTTGTTGAATTATTATTCTAAAACTGTGTTCACATCAGTGTGAAGCTATACATAATTATTTCAATGCTAAATTATCTCTAAAATAACAGTGCATTTAGGTGATCATTTGTTATTTGCGTCCTCCAGAAACTTTTCCATACATAATGTTAAAATACAAAAAAAAATTCAAAAAAATACTGTGGACTTTCCACGCAATTAATTAATATGAGAAATCCAGGAGTGCATTTTATCAAAAATCGTATTTTGCGAAATCCTAAGGCTACGTTTACGTATGATCTTAAGTTGCGAACAGCTAGTGTTTTATGAAAAATCTTAAGCAAATCGTAAACTTAAGCATAAGATCGTAAGTTACGCGAGCGGCACATGCGTCAAACACGTTCTTATCAGTCCGAACTTTCAATAAACAAAATTCTTAATCATTAATATTACCTAACTATTTTAATTATTGCTCAATTCTGAATTAATTTTATCTAACTTTTCTAATATTGATAATTTTTACAATAAATTTTTAAAAAAAATCCGAATATCAATTTTTAAACTAAGAACAACTCTTAAAATTTATCTTATAATTATTTATAATGTTATTATCTTAAATATTTATGGTAAAAATAGGAAAAAAATTGAACTGAAAGGATTAAAATTTTTGAAAAATTTGTAAAGTATGTTTACGACTCCTATTAACCAGTCGTAAATTTACGCACAAAACTCAATCATACAATTTTTGATAAAACGAATAATGCGTAAAATGAACTTACGCTAATTGTAAGCAAGACAAAGGTAACGTAAGTCTAGCGTAAACGTAACTTAAGATTTCAAGTTACGATTTTTCATAAAACTGAGTTCTTCGTAAGTTTGTACGTACGAACTTATTTCTTGCGTACGTACTTTCATAAAACGAACTCCAGTACAACTACAAAGTATATGATAATATACCATAATTTTATTAAATTTTTCAGAGAAATAATTGATTATTAACATTATTATTGAATATGCAAAAAATATTTATTCTTCTCATTTTTCATCTGGCTTTTGATGAATTATTTTTAAGACTTTAATTTTGATTCAGAAATATATAAAGAAGTGCTTTAAATTAGTTCATTTATCTTCATTTAATGCGAGAAATATGAATATTTATATATTTAACAAGAACTATGCAAAATATTTGTGGACATAATTTGCTTGATATTATAGGAATTTTTTCTTATTAAATCACTTCATGTTTAAGCTAAATCATTTATCGAATAAAGTTTGCAAAACTAATAATTAAATTTTGTTGCATGTCAAAGATTCTTTGACAATTCAGCCTCTTAAATGATTATTTTCAACAAAGACTTTGATCTTGACTTTAAAAATAGATCTCTAATTGTTTTTTTTATTCAAGTTTGAAGTTTAAAAGCCTTTGTTGTAAAAAAAAGATCAATGTTTAAACATTCGAAAGAGTTTATTTTTCAACTTTTCTATAATTTATTTTTATCTAATGACTCAATGGTTTTGAAAGAATTTAAGAAAATCTCAATAACAATCTTAAACAATATAGATTATCTTCTTATGCAATATAGAAATTAAAAACTATTTATAAATATTAGTGACTATATTTATAATACATTTGCAAACAACGTAATCAATAGAGAGAATATCGTAACTTATTAGTGGCTCTATCGAAACAAATTCATTCTAAAGTTTATATTTTATAGCAATTCTGAGGAAAAATCTCTCAAGTATTTTGAGAAATAGTTAGTGAAAACTATTTCAAAATATGTCTAATTTATATAAAGATTGTCAAAACAATATTCAAATAGCATTAATTCATCTTAGGATTTAAACTGACATTTTTGTAATATTTTGCTAATATTAAGTATTTTAGATATTGAAATTTTATGTTCTCAAAATAGATACTAAATATGATCTCAGGATGAGATTTATTTATAGATCTTCATATGTTAGATTATCGACAATCTTGAAATCTCTATTGATCAAACATTTGCACGCAATAAAACTAATTCAAAAAAAAATCTTTTAATAATAATATTGGAAATTATTCATTAAATATAAATTAACATTAGAAAAAATTTAAATATAGAAAGCCTTGAATTATAGATATCAGTATTTTTAGGAAAAAAACATTATTTTGAAATGAATAAAAAAAGTCCAAAATCACATACTCAATGCAAATAATATTGCAAAATAAAATTTTATTCAAATTGCATATAAATAATTAATGAAAGCTCATACGCACGAAAAAACCTGGAATATCAAAAATAATATTGTAATGTTATATATTGTGCAATAATTTTATAGTTTTTTTAAAATTTTAGTTCATTATCTATCAGTATTCATAAGAAATATCATAAAGTGTTCTTTGAAAATGACCGCAAAATTTTCTGTAGGTTTGGATCCAAAGAATTTGTTGCCACCAGAAAAGTGTATTGAATCCGCTGGAAGTCATCTATATTTAATCGGTTTATCAAGATTTCCATTCGGTTCGAAGAAAAGAAATAAATTCAATAATCCATTATTTAGTCTTATATTACATTTTCTATTCTTCATACGAAGTATACTTTTAATATTTTTACCCGAAGCGGAAGCCCATAAATTCGCAGTATATGTTGCAGATTATTCTGATTTCTTCAAAGTTAGGAAACACTATAATATTGGATTTTCGTCATTCTTATCACTGGCTATTGTTAATCAATTTATCTATCTATGGATTTATCGCAATCAAATTTATCCCATTTATCTCAAACCGTTCGCTATGATGTCAGGTTTGATTTCACCCAAAAGTATCGGTCTTATAAAAGAAGAGGCCATTAATAAACTTCTTAAAAGAGCTAAAATCATATTTAAATTCAATGAAATCAACTCTTATATGATACCAATTTCCACATCAATTGTCCCTTTGATTATAGTTTACTCAACAAAATCATTGTTTGAGATTATTTTCTTCGGAATTCCGGGAAGTTTAGTATATTGTTCTTGTCTTTACTTCACTTTTGGATACCAAATATGGCAAATATCGTATTTCTATCTTATTTGCTATTATTTTAAAATAAGACTTAAAGAGAGAACTAATGGACTCAAAGATAAATTGAGTAAAAGTATGAGAATAAAAGAGTATACTCTTCATGAAATGCGATCAATGAAATCAATCCACGAAGAAATAACAGATTTCAATAATAATTTTTGGTCGAAATATTTATTAAGTTTTGTCATTATATTCATAACATCATTAAATATCATAATTTATGTCTCAATTTTCTCCGAAATGGAGTTTTATATTAGAATCATTTTCATTTATGTTACTATAATGTGTGCCATCACTTATTTGATTGTCATAAACAGCGCTTCTTCTGTTACTCATGAAGTTAACAATTCATATAAATTATTGAACAGATTGTATGTCAAGAGTATTCGAAGTAAATTATCTCTTTATCATCGATTAAAGGTTTCAAATGATTTTGTTTGAATATTCGTAAATTTTAAGTTCATTTAATTCTCTTTATAAAAAAATTACAGCTAATGGTATTCATTGAAAGAATCGGACAGAAAAAAATCGGATTCTATGGCTGGAAATTATTTATTATCGACTATTTTAAGAGTTATGAAGTAATTAAATATTTTCTTTTATTACCAGTTTTAGTAATATTGTTCAAGTCTTGTTCAGAAGAGTATTGTTGGGAATCATTATCATATTCAGGTATCCTATGTTTGATTTTAACATAACTAAATCAAATTCCAGTGAGAATAATACTTAGCATTTAAATTATTTTATAAACTTATGAGAAACACAGATTAGGTAATATTTAAAATAAAGTGTATTTCCAAATACAATACATCCTCAAAATTACATAACATTTTGAAAGTAATTTCTGAGTTTGAATTTTCTGACAGCAATTCAGTTTTCAATTACGGGAATTTTTGATTGAATGCAATAACAGTAATATAAATAATCTTGACTAAAAGGGGATTTTTACCTTTTATTTTTGAATGTTTCTTCATGTTTTTAAATGTATGTGATTCGCAACAATATGAGTTTGAACACGATTCAAGTTTTCTCATTAATTCATTAAATTTTGTATATTTACCAACTTTTGACAGCTAATCGCTATTATAATCGCTTCGTTTCTCAAGATTATGGATATTCCTACTTAAAAAGTTGGATTGATTTCAAAAATTCTATAAAATTATGCTTATGAAAACTTATTGATATATTAAAGTCTTTTATTAAATAAATATACTGTACATCATTCTTGAACTAAAAATCGATGTATGCATTGTAAATAAATTTGAATAAACTCATGCTTAAAAGTTAAGTTCGAAATTATTTACATTTAATTATTTTATTTGAACACAATAAAAATGTGACATAATTTTAGTCTCAATTTTTGAAATGGAGTTTTATATTTATGAATTATTTAAAAAAATTGAAGATTTTCAAGTGTTAATATATTTACTTAATCGCAACTCTAATTTAATAACATAATGATAACACATTTAATCATAAAATTTGAAAATATTTTACATTGCATTGTGAAAAACAGAATATTTTAATTAAATAATTAATTTTGTTTTTTCATGTTTAACAAATTTGGTAATTCATTCAAAAACTTAGTAAAAATCACTAATTCTTAGTCTTAACCGAAAACTCGACAATTTTCAGAAAATAGGCCACTATTATAAGCATTATCTGAATAGAGAAAAAATCATTTATAAATAGATAAGAAAATAAATTAAGAAATATATTTAAAACCTCATAAACTCTCGAATAATTGAAAATAAATATTTTCCAACAATAAAATCCGACTTTCCGTTGACCAACTCTTTCAATCAAAGATAACATCTAAATATATTTAGATAAATAATTATTATGTAACAATCTTTTAAATCTAAAACTTTCTTAAAGACCTTCAATTTTTGTGAAGCCATTGTTTTCTTATGTCTATCGGCGAAGAATAATTTATTCAATAATTCAAAAGTTTTATTCGCTTCACAAGCTATAGAAGATGTGGTTTTCATCAAACTTATCAATAGAAGAGCGCAAAAACTCAGTCCATATGAGAGGAAAATTTTCAAAATAAAATTGATTTCTCCGAACAATACTTGATATAGCGATACATTTATAAGTGTTATAAATAGTGCCAAAACCCAGAATAGATATTTCGACCAAAATATGTCATTGTATTCTTTGATCTCAAAGTAAAGTGTATTCAATGATCTTATAATAGCATTAAATGTTTTATCATTTCTTTTCGGTCTTACTCTAAAGTTGATTGAATTAATTTTATCGTTGATTTGATTGTTGATATTTTTCAATCTTAACTTCAAATAAATGCATATTATGTAAAAATATGACATTTGGTAGGCATGAAACTTAGTTGAATAGTGAGAAGATATTGTGTATAATAGACTCCAAGGAATGACACAAACAATGATCTGATATATAGAGCAGTTGAGAGCTATTGGAATTGATGACAAAATTAATGCTGAAAAGTCAATCGAAATAGATATGAATTTAGAGAACTTGAATAATAATTTTGAACGTCTGATCAATGCGTTAACATCTCCTCCATTGATAAGTCCAATACTTTCAGGTGAAACCAAACCCGACATCATATCAAATGATTTAAGAAATGAAGGCTTTATTCCATAAAAATAGTTCCAGTAATGAAGAATTTGAGAAATAATAGCTAAAAGATAGTATAGAATTAGAGCAACATTTAAATGATATCTTGCATTCAAAAAGTGTGGCCAATCGCCTATGTATGCAAAATATTTATCGTCATAAACTGGTAAAATCAAAGCTATGATACTTCGCGACATATTCAATACGTTCACTATTAATATGAATAATGGATTATAGAATTTACTCCGATTTCTTGAATTTAACTGGAAATGAGATAATCCTATACAATATAAATGACTTCCAGCAGATTTTATTACTTTTTCTTCAGATAGAAGTATTTTTGGATCAAATTCATTCATTCCATCATTATTTAGATATTGCTTCATATCTTTTCTCTATGTTTTTTTTTCTTTTAGAAGTTATTATAAGTCTATAATAAGTTTAAAGAATTTAAAGCTATTTTAAGCAGCAGGTTATCCAAAGAAAAGTTTTTAAATGTTGAAATTTTTAATTTAGAAAATTTTATTTCTACAATATTCAAGAAAAAACAAAGCAAATATTTATATTTCTAGACTTTTATTATTGGTACTATCTTTGAATATGACTTGAAAATATTGATTATAATATATATTATTCATAGAAAATCATCAGCATTGAAAATACTTCTCAATTCACAAAAGCTTGAATTTTATATTTCTTTTCAGAATACAAAGAACAGAATTATTTATTGTTTTCAGAGCAGTAGATAATGATAAGTTATTTTGAAATATACAATAAATAATGAGAATTTATAGCTTGTTTCTAATTATTATTTCAAGCACGAAATTTTTTTAACTTCAAAATAATGCTAAGAGCTAATACTGTTTTGAAAGAATAAAATTCAACATAAAATTTATTTTTAGTTCTAATAATCAAATAGAGAATTGCGAAAAATAGAACAATGCTTCAATTATTAGCTAATTTTAATGATCTATAAGTTTTTGGAAAAAAAATTAAAAATTATTCGTTGAAAAAGTTGGAAAAATTTTCTAAATTAAAGGATGTAAAGCAAATATGACACTAGAAAAGCTGACAGATTCTTCTGAATTTCATTTATGTCGAATAGATTTATTAAGGTTTACATTTGGTTCTCTTAATGACTTGTGTCGTAACGTCTTTTTCCCTACAAATGAAATTATGTGAACTAAGTATAAAATACAGAAAATTCACAAATTATATTTAGGATAAAAAATTGAAAAAATTTTCTTAATAAGGAAGTTTGTTTTTTTCTCTTTAATGCACATCTATATAAAAAGATTTTAGGTAAAACTATAGCATACATATTGATAAAATTCATTTAACTAATTAGTGAAAATTTTAATTTAAAATTCATTATTTAAATAAAGTGTACTTTTTGAACTCTAAACTGGAGAAGACATCAGAGGAAATACAGTTCAATGTTTCACTTTATTTCCAATTCGAATAGAATTACATTTCAATTGATAACTACAATTCAGTTGATGACAAAATTCAAAATGATAAGTGAGGGTCACCTAAGAATGCACTTTTACCTATTTTATTATCTACTCAAACTATATAATTAATTTTAAAAAATTTCAAATCTTAATTACAAAAGTGCTAAGTCTCTAAATATTCTATAATCAGTTATGGCATAAGTGCTATACAAATACAAAATCTAAAATTCAATTAATAAAACCTTAAAAACTGAATAAATTAATAAATAGAACTCAAGGATTCAAGAGTTTGAAGGCATTAATTCTGAGAATCACAAAAGTTTTATAAATATTTTTTACAGGATATGAATAAACTGAAATTAATTAAAATGAAGCAATTACTTGAATCTACTTCTAATTAAAAATAACTTGAATATAATCTGAATGTTTTATTGTTGCGGATTCTGTATTCGTTGCCAAAACTGGAGAACATCTATTCTGGCTCTTAAGGCATCCCATAATAACTCAAACCGGTCATGACGATAGTTCAACTTTTTAATGATATCTGGTATTAGAACTCATGTCTGATATTCTCGCCGAACAGTAACCATAAACATTGGAAGAATTATAGAATTAGCGATCTCTCCATACGCTATATGCAAAGGAATACATTTGCTCTTACATTGCAGAATGCGATTTTCTCGATTGCGCAAAGTATTCAACGTTTCATTCACTTGATTAGCATTCAAATTATTAATATTTTGCAGCTGATTATTGACATTAATCAGAACATTTCTGCCCTCATTTTCTTCATTAAAAGCAGTACCAAAATGATCTACAAAATGTCTAAATTGTCACCATAGAAATCTTAATATATGCCCTACTCTTCGGGCGAAATCATTGAATTGTAGACATTCATTAATACTATTACGGAAAGAACTTAACGAGTGATTTCAAAGATATATGAATGAACTGCTAATGGAGTGGTATATATCCAGTTATGGGTGTTTGTGGTTTTTTCTTCAAAAATATAGTTTCAATTCTAAATT
>JAQFXV010001051.1:0-15804 GCA_034694065.1 Camisia spinifer
TAATTTAAAAAGACATATAAAAGCAAAGAATTAAATAAAACATTAAATTAAAAGAACTGATGAAAAAATTGAACTCAAAATATGTATGAGCTCTCATTCTTTTACTTAAAGCAATTAAAAATTTATTATTAATGTAATTCATAGATAATATAGAGAATAATATATTTAATATCTTTTTACTATATTTCCCATCAGTTTATTCTTAACACTCATTAAATAATGAGTTAATTTATTTAATTTAATTTAAGTTGTTTTATGTCATTTGAATTATGAATTGAGGATTTTTGAGGAGATCAAAAAAGAAAATCATTAATGAGAAGAAGTATAAAATTAATGGTATTTTGAAAATAAGAATGATTAAAACTCAGACTATACATTATATGAGTGTAATTAACAAAAAAATTGTTGACAGTATCTTTAGAAACATTCGAATACGAAAATCTAGACGAAAATTTGTGAGAGAAGAGCGAAACTCACATCTGTATTGACTAATTATATTGACTCTAGTCTTCATACCATTCCACAAGTTTTAGAAAGAAAAATCTCAAGTCGATCCTTATTAAGAGAAACTGAAAATAAATCTGGTTTTGATCTATAAAAACAACACTTCAATGATTCGGAAATCAGACGCAGTATTGTTTGGATCTAAAAAGTGGCAGAAAGTGATTTACAAATAGAACTACAAGAAAATGATGGCATTTGTAATAAGAATACAAATAATACTAATCGTAATGCATAATAAATATAATTCAGAAGAAAACTCGTTTTTGTTTTTCATCCACTCATCGACTTATTCTTATGCAACATAATTAAGAAAACCATTCATTAATTAATCCATTAATAAAATAAAAAACTTTTTTTTATGAACTATTCCTTTTATTAATTATTTTTGTACTAATGCCTGAATAATACCATTTTAAAAAACTGTTCAAATCGTTGAAGAATTTTTAGCTATAAATATATTTAGATCTTATAGAAAATAGTGTTCTTTTATGTAAAACATAAATAAATTTTCCATAATTTCGATTTTAAAAATTTACGAATTGTGTTCTCATAATTAGATACAAATCGAATTAAATAATTTTAATAAATTTTTATTAGATTAAAAAACGAATTTATTAATATTTGTAAATAATTTTTAGTTCATTATATTATACAACTTCTCTTACAAATAAAGATTAAAAATTCATAAAAATAATTATTAAGTTATATTTAAATGACTATTAATTGATGACTTGTATTGAATCGAATTCTATTTTTATATGAATCAATACAAACATTAAAATATATGTTAATCAATAGGTGTTATTAACTTTTTATCGAATAAATTACAAATTGAAGACGCAATGACTGCAGCATTATTTCTCTGATAGCCTCCACTGTAATCAAAAACATATTAATTGTTATGAAATAGTTGTTTTAATTACATTTTAAAGGTTTTAATACCTCAATAACATTAAAATCGAACAATTTTGTTGTTTAGCGTAACCGAAAACAATTTCATCTCGTTTTGCGATTCCCTGTAATAAAAAATTTATTACAATATAATTAAACATTTGAAAAATATTGATAAACTTATCAATACTTGAGGAGAAATAGAGAGATTTCCTAAAGGATCTCCTCCTATAAATATTTTGAAAATGTTTTTTAGTGCGAATTCAATTGTATATAAATTATGAAACAATAGAGAAATATTTTTTACGTAAAATATCTGTCCCGGCGTTGTATAGAATCAAATTAGGCATAAACTTATCGGTATTATATGTCGAGTTTATATGGCTTTAAAGAAAAATCATTTCTAAAATCAAGTTATTGATCAAAATATTTATCTTAAGCAAAGACATACAATTCCAATAAATCTAAATATGGTTTATCTTTCATTTTTGAAGGCAAATAAATCATTCTATCAATAGAATCCTTCGCAGTTTCATCTCCAGGAAATATGTATGGATTAAACATATCCATTATATAAACCAATTTTCTATTTAAATCAAGAACTGATTTAATGCAAAATTATTTAAAATATTAATAATTAGACTGACTGTTGGGTTGAATTCATTTTGAGGACATCTCTTGCATAACCATTTCCCTGATGTGCATCACAATCAACTATTAAAAATTTAAGTTTATCGTTCATTTGCCATAAGTATCGAATGGTAAGTGTTATGTCAGCGAAGAGGCAAAAACCTTCATCAAAAAAGATGAGCACATTTTAGTAAATTCTATATAATTATTAATTTATAATCAAAGGCAAATTTTATTACAGTTTCTGTTTGAAAACAATGTGAGGAATAAAATCTCTTAATATAGAAATTTTCGAAATGTAATTACAATTTTGATTAATTTTAAGTTTTTTTTACTGATCCAATATTCAAATTTTTCAATCAGTATTTAAAATACTTAAGAAAAAAATTAGAAGATAATAAAGACCTTCAGCTTTTTGAGCACTGCAGTGATGAAAACCTCCGCCAAGATTTATAGCCCATCCGTATTTCAAAGCCAAAAATCCGGCCAGAATTGAACCTTAAATAATGGAATAAAAGTTGAGCTAATTTTTGGAAAAATTTGAAATAAGTGAACATTATTTTACCAGAAGTTTGCCATTTGATAGGTTTTATTAATTTTCTTCTAGTTATAAACATCGGACAAATAAGAAGAGGACAAACTTCTGTAGCTTTAGTTATTGCAAGACATGAGGTATGCATTCGATCGATGAATGATTTCGAATGAACTAATGATAACTCTTCTTCTGATATGTAATGATTCGGAGACACGAAATATTCCGATTTTTCAGACTTTGATAGTTTCTATCCAATAAAAATTCATTTAAGTCTTAATTAACGTTTAAAAAGTTGAAAAATATTAATACATTATTGAAGTATTGCTCTAATATTTTTGCAATTTTTCCCCATTTTTTGGTATCAAACGGATGAATGCATTCGATTTTGAAAAAATAGATGTCATAATTGATATTATATACAATTGGAATAAAGTTTTCATCACATCTCTTATAATAAAAAAGTGAATTCGAAGAATTCGTTTCATCATTTTCAGGGCTAATGAAAACAATCATTTAAAGATATTGAGTGAAAATTTGAACAAATTATTATTAATACAGCATTTAATACAAAAATGATCGCAAATTCAATTATTTTAATGCTTTCTTTGATTCATTTGATTATATACTGATTGAGTACAAAATACGCAATGAATAGATTGAATGCATTGAATTTGATATACAATTGAGGTTATTTAGAAAATAAAAGCTCAAAATTACCTCATATTTAATAATTATTTACTATAGTAATACCAAATCGCGACAATACAAATAGAACATAAATTTATTGAATTCCAAAGCAAAAGATAACGAAATTTTGGGTCCAAATCACCTGAAAATATTAAATTCATATATTTTTTTAATTAAAACTAATGGAATAAATAATGAGTGTCTAAGAATTGTTTTGCTATTCATTGAGTTCTAAAATAGTTTAAAACTGAAGCTCTAGAATAGCGCTCGTGTTTTGAGCTTAATTTGAATTTGTCTTCCGTTATGAAATGTTTAATCAAAAGCGCGAACTTTATCTCATAAGTTATAATAAAATATTATTCTGGTTCTGATATTTTTGTGATTCGAGAACATGTATAGGCTTTGAATCAAAAATATAATTTACAAAATATCAATTTCCAGTATCTCTAAAGTGTGAAATTGAATCACATTTAATAGAAACAGCTTTTAATAAGATTACTGTAACTTTATTTTATACAATGAGAGAGTAGTCAAAAATTAAAGCTAATGCAAAATAACAAATTTTCAAATATATTTCATTTTAGAAATTGATTGAATTCTAAAATCATTTTCATATTTAATACGAAATAATAATTATTTATCTAAAACTATTTCCTGAAATTTGATGCGAGACTTGATTCTAGTATTAATGCATTCATTTCAATGATTGCACAAAACTGTCAATTATTATAAGAAATTCAATATAACTAATAATACTTATATTTAATGAGGATTTTTGTCTCATATCATATCTTAAATAACTTTTTTTAAACATACAATTCTTGAAACTTGAATTGAAAGAAAAATAACTTTCAATCGATTATTATTTAAAACAAATAATTAATAATAAAAATATAAGTGAATACCCAATCGATACCAATAAATGAGTAAAGCGTGAGAACAAGTGAACGAAAATATGACCAAAATTGCTATCAAATTAATTGCATTGAATTTAATTGTAATCAATGTTATGATTGCTACCAATAATAAGACTCCACACAAACCGATTAACGATAGACTTATTATACGATCCTTTTATACAAATTATAATTAATTATAAATTTGTAAATCATTTTGATCAAAAGTATTATTAAATTGAAATAAAATAATTATTAACTCTATTTGTCGATCGGTCTCCAAAAAGAGGTCTGTTTTCACTGAATGAAGTACTGCTTTCAATCAATGGTTCGCTTTCATTACCATTCATTTGAATTATTTTATGTTTTTTATAGCTTTTTATTTTATTATTCAGTAAAAACAGTGACTATTCATTAACATTCAGATTAATTCACATTAAATTATAAGTTATTTTCTTCAATATTTCATTAGATTTTGAGAAAAAAAATATTTTGTTTACAAATCAATAAAAATCAGATGTTTTTCATTTGAACCAAAAGTGAAGTGAAAGAGGCGTTCATTATATTGACTTATTTTTCATATTATGACGTCATTTATGATCGTTTTATGTCTTTTAAGTTAAAATAGAGATGGAAACAAACACTATTAAAATATTTTTTAATATTGTCAGATATAAGATATATAAAATAGAAATAGGAGTAAATGATTTGCTAATTTGAGCGCCACTTAGGAATAAGTTTTGGCACTTTTTTGAGTTCTCCTTATTTCAAATCATTTTTCACTCATTAATAGCATTTAAGTAAGAAATGAATCAAAAGAAGCATAAAAGTATTCCAGTTTTGAAATAAATATTTATCTATGCATTAGTTTTTTCAATGTAATTTGTTTGAGAAGATTTAATTTTGTTGTATTGTAAAATGTTAATAAAATTTGTTATCAACTTTTCTATTAGTGATTAATTTGTAGAAAGACTGCTTGAATAAAGTATTGATATTATATTTGCCACATTTAATGATCTATATTTTGCTTCCTCTAAATCTATTGGTTCCCTCAATTGCAACTCCAAAACTAATTGCTGAGTGGCGCTCAAATCAGCGGCTGATAAACTCCTATTTCTATTTTATATATCTTATATCTGATTATTGTTTACTTCATTTAAATAATTGTGACAAATGTGTCTCTCTTTAACTCTATATTTTATTATTGTTTTTATTTAATTATCAAATTTAATTCAAATCAATTAAATTCAAAGAAAATTATTATTTATTATAAATTATTGTAAATAAAATGTGTCATTGAATTCATTATCTATTTTAAAAATAATTAAATATAAAAATTGAATGAAAAGATGTCATCAAATGTTTCAAACGATTATTTATTTATAAATAATATAACAAATAGTTCGACACTAACTAATGGTTCGCATCATTTCTGTCAATGGATTTTATACGAAGAAATCGCAAATTCGAGGTATTATTCGTTCAAATCATTTTATTTTACATTTAATTTCATTCAAAATATTGAAATCTTAAACTCCTTTTAATAATAGTAACGCATAATTATTTAATAATATTTTATAACTTTTAATCTTTAGTTTACATATAAATGAATAAATGTTTTGATTTACTGATGACTGAATTCTAATTGAATTGATATTTAAAATGATCTGTTGTTTAAATAGACTGCGAATATGGGATGGAATAATATTTATGCCAAATCTATTATTTTTACTTTTTTTATTATATCGTTTTAAGTCAACAAAACTAAAGTTAAGACAAACTACTTCTCCAATATTCGCCACTTTCTATCTTTTGGTTTTTATAAATGTGAGCACAAGTTTGACTCGTTGTATAATTTCAATGTTGGTTAACGTGACTTCACCTGCAGGCGATATCACTGATAAAGTTTGTATTCATTTTTATATTCTATTAATAACTTATGAAAAGTTAATTAAAACAATTGATATAATGTTTGACTAATTATAAGGTGTTTTGGGTCGTCGTTCGATTCTTTCTATTATCGACTGAGACATCAGTACTAGTATTTGGTCTGGCATTCGGTCATTTGGATAGTCAAACATCTATAAGACGTGTATTACTGGTCACTTCATTTATATCATTGGCATATAGTATATGTCAGGGATGTCTAGAAATTATAACACCTGACGAGTCATTCTATATAACAGAAAAAGATTACTATCTTTTCAGTCACGGAGGAATGATTTTCTGGTTCTGCACATGTCTACTATTTTCAATAATTTACTTAATTGTATTTTTGCTGCCGTGGATGCCATGCAGACAACGGATACCATTGCCGAGTAAAACACTTTATTTATACTTAAATTATTTATGTATTAATAATAATATACAGTATATATCTATATATTACAGAATTATAGTATATATATTGCATAAAATACAATACAATCAAATTAATTACTAAAAAATAAATGACTAATTGAGTGATATTCGTTATTATATTAAATTATTACTAACTATAATTAAGTTTTAATTGTTTTTATTTAACAGGCAAACAATCGTTTTATGTTTACTCGTTTTTGCTTTCATTATTAAACTTAATGCAAGCGATAGGAAGCGGTCTTTTCTATAATCAACATATAGAAGGTCTTTGTATTGTTGATATAACCAGTTATATATACTTCACTGGCTTTACACCACTCGTTTACTGGACATTTTTGGCCGCATTCTTCTCTTCAACTCAATCAGTAATAATGTTCTCATATAAGCCTCAAGTGGACGATGGAATCGATGAAACAGTAGATGACAACTGTTCACAAAGTCAATTACCTCATCAGTTGTCATGTTCTTCATTGAAAACTGACGGAGATTTTGTGTTTCAACGAAATAATGGATTGTATGAAAGCACACAGTTTGCAACCAGTGCTTCATTCTCTCCCGACAGCATTACATCAAATCACAGTTTAAACTAATGATAATTATGTACAGAACTACAATTGTTTTAAAAGCGAGTTTATGTGTAAAATTGTGATAACATTTTTCAATAAAATGGTCGTTAATTATAATTAACTGTATTATTAACTGTTAAACTGGTTTAAAAACTGAATAAGATTTGTATTATTTAATAGTAACTTAAAAATGTTTTAAATATTCTAAAATTTATAATCAATTTAATAATAATAATAATATTAATTGCTGTAAAATATGGAAGAACTAGTAAAATGACCAGAAAGAGAGCTAGTCTTATATTCCAATTAATTATAAGTCAATCAATTGGTTAAGAATTGTACTAAAAAAATGAAAGCCTACGGGATGCCAATTATTTATCATTTATTTGTCGACTGAGTCTTACTATTGCTTGCATTCGATAATTTGGAGCTATAATAAGGACCTGAACCGTATTGAAAGCAACTGTTTGTTGTCGGAGATAATTGTTGTATTGACTGATTGTTTGGGGTCGAGAGTGAGTGAGGATGAGTTCCACTTTTGAAATTGAATACATTTCCCGGCGATAATGTTGGAGATGGAGAACTGTTAGGATATAGTTTTTGTTGCGATAAAGCATTATTAACTGTAGTATAACTGGTCGACCGCCTCATCGTTGCCGGCGATACCATTACAGGCAATGGAGAAGTGGCCCTCTTTTTGTCCTGTTCTTCTCTTATCTGATTTAAGGTCACCTTATGTTCAGTATGTATTGGACTAATGGAAGCCTTTATATTTTTGCCCTTTTGGCTGAAATCTTGAACTAATTTAAATAATAGTTCATCACCGTTTAATGATTTATTAGCGACCCCTGTATTCTGTTTTTTAGGAGAGGTCGGAGAGGATTCACATTTTAGTTTTTGTGATAATTCTTGTGCAATATTTAATGAATGAGGTCTTCCTAATTGCAGGCTTTCATTCGATATATGAGATAAACTGTTACTCAAATTTTTTCGTTGAAAGTAAGCATTCAATTCTTCAATATGTTTCTCTTCTAATTCTCTTTTCTCCCTTTCGTGCCTGTATTGCGATATTTTAAAACTGATTAATACCTAAATACTGGTTGTATAACATTAATAGAGTTAAAGCTATTATACCTTTCTTTAATGGTATTGAATATATGATCAAATCTGGGGTTTTTCACTGAATCACATCTTGACTTCATCTTAAAGAATGAATTGAAAGTTATTGATATTTAATAAAAGCTTAAAATGAGATGAAAAAATATTACCATCTGGTCATCGAGTAGAGTCACATCATTATGACTACAGCTTCGATTCAATGGTTGTAATGGAGAAAATTGTAGCTCATTTGCTATCGGTATTGCATAACTTGGTTTCAAGAGATCGTCATTAAGTTTATAATCACTAATTAACTGTTGCATTGCTTTTTGCTCAGTAATTTGCCGCTCATTTGCTGAAAGTTTTGAGAGTTCAAGTATTGGCTCATTAAGTATAGAAGTCTGGACTCCAATATCACAAACAGAAATCTGATCAGTTTGTGTTTTAATGTCTTTAACTCTGATCAATATTTTATGAACTGAAGATCTTCTGCTGCGAACGTCAGCCAAATTAGGATCCGATGCATTATTATAACAACATGAATGATGTCCTATAGATAGAGAGACGCCGTGCATGAGCTTTGCCAGAGCCAGCTCTAAACCTTCCGCATTCAAGTCGAGAGCAGACGCATATTTCCTCATTCCATAAGGATATGTATGATAACTACTGTCAGCACCAGAATTAGTTGTCTCTGGACTTGTGTCCGAATTACTATTCATAAAGGTATCGGTTGAGCATTCGTTGTTTAGCATCGAAGACATCCCATTGTGTTCCTGATCGAGACCACTGCTCGCACTTTCATAAGAACTTAATGAGACAGCACTTCCCATAGCACTAGAATTTGTGTTTTCTATATATTTGCTCATATTGTGTAAATTTGAAGAAACGTTATGAGAATCTAATTCACTCTAATTGTGAGAACAAATTAAATCAAAGTTAATCTATTGGTTTGGAATTGAGTTCAATTGAATTTGTTTGAAGGCATACCTGTGTAGGAGAAGTTTGAGACGAACTGTCACGCACTGAATGATAATTAGCGTCAATGAAATCAAGTGGTGTTGACTCTGTTGATGATTCTCTACTCAGTATATGATTATTCTTTGAGACGAAATCTGGAGTTGTAATAATGCTATCGGATTGAGTTTTCTGTGGAGACTGTTCTAAATCTAATTTACATATATTATTACTATTTATTTGAGAATCATCTGATTTATTAGTATCTGTTGAATCCCGAACAGGCGTAACACTAAATCGTGAAAGTTTTCTCACACAACTCCCTTCTTCTGTATTTTTTTGTGGTGTAAGTGATTGAAGTGAATGATCTTTTTCCTTATTTTCTTCATTCGTTTGATTAATTGGTGACTGAGACTGATTACTCATTTGAGAAGAAATATTGGACTGATTTGAAGTCTCGGAGTCTAAACATATGGAATGTGATGTCATTTCTCTTTGATTGCTTGCTATCGAAGAAGTATTATTTGTATTGATTGTAAAAACAATTCCTTCGTCATTACTATACGATTCGTGAACATTTCTGCCCTCAAAATGCAACTCATGTTCGCTCGAATTTTGTATGACTTCAGGGGCAGTAATATTAGCACAAGTAGTAGTAGTAGTTGTCTGTGAATGTGTTGCAGTGTTTGTGATTGTCTGAGCGGGTGTTACAGTACCCGAAGAGGTCGGAGCAAATATTTCTTTAAGATTCGCCTCTAAGTTAGCCTTAAGATTATGAGATGAACTACTCGTATGAATTTTATCCAATTCTTGTTTCAAATCTTCTAAATTATTCTTAACATTAGATGTTTTAACCGATGTTGTCGTGACCGGCAATGAAGTGGTCGCAGTCACCGGTTGTTTAGATACAGAACTTGTATTGAGTGTCTGTGTTTGGGTCAATGCTTGTGGAGATTGAGTCTGGTTTTGATTGGACTGTTGAGGCATCGCTTGTACGTTAACCTGAAGTGAATGTAAATGTAATGCTACTAAATATGCATTTATTTGAATGGATAAAAAGCACACTAAACAAGATTACATGAAAAGCTGTATATAATTAAGCAGAAGTGATAAAAACTGATCGAACAGGTAGTAGAGATTGAGGAGACTATACCTCATTATGCTGTACATTAACTTCAGATAATTCAGACTGAATTACAGACGCATTGCTTATGACAGAAACACAACTTAAAGGATTCTGCGATAGAGTAGCAAAGACTGAATCAGAAGGCATTGAAAGTACTGCTACCGTCTGGCCAGAGGTGACACCACTTTGACATGTGGCCGAACTATTGCCCGTTTGGCTCATTTGTCCCACAGATAATGATGAACTCATCTGACTTTGTTGTAACTGTTGTGGAGTTGAAATATGTGTCTGCAATTTTGAACTACAGATTTGAATATTTTGTTGACTCGAATTGTCATTAGCTTGAGGTGTATTTACAACTGGTGTCAATTGAGTTGTTGGCATTTGTTGTTGTGTTGATGTTGTATTGCTTGGGCTTTGATTCGATTGCGTTCCCGTTTGGACTATATTTGAAATATTACTTTGTTGGGAAAGAGGCGGAGATTTGGCATTTGAATCAGAATTAGTTTCATTGCTATCAGATGAAGAACCAGTCAATAAAGTTTGTGAAGGAATCGCTGCTAAACTGGAATGCTATTCAATAAAGTTTTGATTAGATAAAAAACAAATAAAAGTCTTTTAATTCAAAAGTTAAACTAATTATTGAGTATAAGTTATATAAACATTAAATTATCCCAAACAAGAAAATTGAACCCTTTTGTTATGTGCGAAATAATAATTAAAATAAGACTTTGCCTCAAGTCTTAAGTTTAATAAATAGGAAAATTTCGCATTGAGTTAATTGAATAACTGATAAGTTAAAAGTTGACTCAGATTTGATTAGATTTTAAAATTTTAATAGTTTTATAATTATTTATAATGTGATTTCAATGATTTTAAACTAGAATAATGTGAATATTATTCTTACTTCTTGTTGTGAATTTGGGTTATTTGTATGACTAGAAGGTATGATTGGGTCCAAAGTCAACAATTGTTTTGTAATTTGAATTTGTTGTCCAGTATTTTGAGAACTCTGACTTATTTGAAGGCTTGGACTCACGGTTTGTTCAACTCCTGCAACGATTGTATTTTCTGGTGAACCATCTGAATAAATAATAAATAGAAATTAATGTTATTTATTTCTGACATTGAGTTTCAAAATATTCTTATTTATAGAAAGTTTTAAATGAAGGTCAACAGTAGTAGTGTTTAAGAAAATTGAAAACAAAATTAAGATAAAATAAGTCAAGTACTAAACATATTGTCGCCACTATTAAGTGGTTTGCGTCTAAAGCAAAGAGTCTTTTACGCAATTAAGATTAAGTTTAGCCTCTTTTCAGATTATTTCTACGGAAAAAAATTATGTCACGAGAAGTTTCGATAAAAAAAAACTTATTAATTAAGTTGTCATTTGATTTTCTTGGTCACAAGGATTATGTTTCTTATCTTTAATAAAAGTTTTGAAATTGCGTTAAATGTCAAAAACGCATATTTTTCTAATTTGAAATTTTTTTTTATCCGTTTTCTATTTGATTCTAATTTTGTGAATTGAATGCTTTTGCAAATTAATTTCAAAAATAGCTATTTTACTGTTTTTGAATGATTATAAATTAAAGATAACACATATCGCAAGCAATAAAGAGTTATTATCAAAATTAAGTCAAGTTAAGCCATAGAGTGCTTATGAATTTGATTGAAAGCAATTACACGATCAGAAAAATTATGATAAGATAAAAAGGTAAGCAAAAAAAATTGTAACGAAGTTTAGTGGTGTTAAATGCTATGCCTTCTGATGTCTCTAATCTAATAGTAATTAAATAGCGCTAAAAATTACGAGTATGTGAAAAAAGTTTGCCAACACTTCTACTTCACTAAATTGGGCCCAAATCAGAGCTAAGCTGTTTCACAGCTCAAGTTTATTATTATGTAATAAAAATAATTAAAAAGTTGGATAGAGTAGAGAGAAGTAGAGTAGAAATGACATTAAGAGTAAGGGAAACCCTTTAGTTTTGCTTTTTATAGATCCTAGCAATAGGTTAACGATGATAACTGATAACATACCTCCAGCTGAAACTGGATCTTCCAATAAATTTAAAGTTATAATTTCTGTGTGTGTATACTGTTGTTGCTGTTTCTGAATCAGTTCAATTTGAGGAGAGTTAGCAACAGAATTGTTCTGTTGATTTTGGAGATGTTGTTGTTGTTGTAGAATATAATGCTGTCTGTCTTTCAATAGCAATGAAATTTGATTTCTAATTAATAGTGAGACAATGCGAACGTCCTCTTCGCTACTCAAATACCCGGTTTCAACCTTTTACATACATTAGAAATAATAAATAAATAAGTATTTATAACACAAGGCTATAATTATAAGGGTTGAGTGAATGGGGAAGTAATTAAGTAAAAAAGTGGAATAAATGATATAAAGTATTAGTAATTGAGGGGATGGAAAGACTCACTAAAGCCTTGGCAACATCATCAACAGAGTCCTTGTCTATATCAAAATCGAATTGTAGCGCTTCGTTCTCTCTATGTTTGTCTTTCCTCTTTTTAGGGTCAGTCACTCGTAACCTAAGCTCTACTTTTGAATCACAGTTGGACACACTCTCATCTTTATTGCATAATTCAATTTTAAAACCTGTGTCTTCTTCGAAGAAATCGGTTTTCAATAGATCTTTAACGGAAGGTCTTTCTTCTTTTTTGACTTTAATGCATAATTCAATTATGTGTTTGACTTCTGGTGTTTCGACTTTCGAGAAACTGAGCGGTGGAGTACCGGTTGACACCTTTTTATATATTTGTGCGGGTCCTGAACATTCTGAATAGGGATACTCTCCGGTCGCCATTTCAAGTAAACACATTCCAAATGCATAGACATCTACTGATTCATCATAGTGTTCGTCATACATTTCGGGTGCCATGAATTCAGGCGTTCCGATAACACTCTTTGCAAACGAACGATTCTTTAGTGTCGCTAAACCTAAATCACCAATTTTTACAGAACCAGTCGTTCCAGTAATAAATATATTGTCACACTTCAAGTCTCGATGAATTATTGGCGGAGTTCGTGAATGCAAAAAATTTAAACCTTTCAATATTTGTCTGCACCACGACTTCAATACTTTTAAGTTGATTTTCTTGAAACGCCTCAAATATCTGTTTTTGTTCAAGTTTTAAAAGTTTGCTTTAGATAAATATTTTTTTTAAATATGAAAATTCATTTATCATTCGAGACTGTGCTATAAATTATTCATAACATAACATATTTAGTAATAAGAGTTGTTTTTAATGCTCATAACCTTGTTTTGTTTCAATGAAGAATTGTTCGACAATTTAAGGGCTTTTCTAATTCAAGTCATGCAAATAATTATAGGAAATGATGAAAAAAATTAATTGAAGAAAATAGTGATAGGAATGCTTTAAAACTGTGTTTTAGGTCAGGTTATTGTATGAAAATGTGTTTCGGGATGAAATCCCTGACCGACAAAACTCAGTCTGCAAACCAATTTCGCAACCCTTATAAAAGTCATATTTATAAACATTTGAATCAAAAACTGATTCTTAATGGCAAGAAATTAAAATCTATCAAAACTTAGATTCATTTAAATAAATGAAAATGAGGAAAACATAACAATAATTAATTTAAATTTAGTTAACATTTGTGCGTAAATTCTCAAAAAATTGAGCCAAAATTTTCTTAGAAATTGGTTCCACTCAACTGTGCACTTAATTATAATCATTTCATTCAGATTTTTTTCAAAAGAGCCAGAAATAAATAGATTTTGGATTTACAAACATATTTTGAAAGAGAATTCCAAAATAGATTATTTGAAAATAAAAGGAAAAGTGATGTCTACAAAAAATAAAACACATAAATAATGTGGGTTTGTTTTGATCAAAGAATTTATTTAAACTTAAGTTAAATATAATATGTTATTAAGACTGTAAAGTTTATTTACATATCAATAAACTATTTTGATTAAGTAGTTTTCATTGAATTTGAAAATGTGTTAAAAACAAGAAAAAGTGATCCAAAAAATACGTGTTTTAGCGATGATTATCTGAAAAATGCTCAATTTCGTAAACAGAACTTTATAGGAAACAGATTAATATTCTAATAATCATTGAACGGGAAGTCGAAAAATACTTTTTTGTTATGAAGAATTCAGATTATTATTATTCCAAACGAGGAAATCAATGCATATATAATTAATGCAATTATGATATGAATCCTGAAAACTATTTTGTTGAAAACTAAATTGCTTTTAAAAGTGAAATAATATTTTGAAACGATTCCAATTAATCAAAATAGTTTATGAGTAATATTAATAGCAATAAACTGTTATATAAAGAATTGCCAATAGTTTCCGACAGACTTTCACTCGAAAGAGTTTAAATATTTGATTGAACTAAAACTAAATTTTTCGAACCATTCAACTGATTGAGTCATTCGACAAATGGAGAAAATTATGTGAATTGAATATAAAAGTCATCGCGATATCATATTAATGATAAAACAAAATTTTAAAGATAAAAAAGATAAGGCTTTATCAGTATTATAAAAAAAAGTTATAGCATTAGAAAAGCTGTTTTAGATTATATTGAGTAATAACTAATCGCTAAAACATTTTTGCACAAAAGTTTGAACTTTTAAATGGGTTTAAAACAATTTTTTTATTCAAATTTATTTTTCAAATTTGTATAAAAGAGTATTTTGTTTGACATACGTTTTGAGAGTTCCGGAGGTCATCAATTCCGTGATGAGAACTAAGTATTTGCGTTTGGGTGTATTGACTTCCCAATAGTCATAAAAGCGAACTATATTGGAATGTTGTAACCCTTTCAACATTTCCACTTCTTCGCGAAAACGCTTTCTTTCATCTTTGTTTAGTCTTTCCTGCAGTTAAAGGAATTGATGAATAAAGAGAAGGAAATATTAATAATAATAAAAGAGGAGTTTTGAAGAGTACAAATAGAGGCAGAGATTCATTGACTGCTCTCAATAACATTTTAAAGGATGAGATCAACAGAAAAAATGAAATTATTCATCAAAAAACTAGTGGTTAATCAATGCGAACATTGACTTTCAGACGTGTAGTTAGTTTTGAGAGAGAGAGAAAAACTTGTTCTCAACTCAAGGACATTGCCTTTTAATTTGATTGGCATTAAGATCAGGTCAAAGACGAGCGAAGGGGAAAACCCTTAAAACAATATATAATATACGACACGACCGGTCATTACGACATATCGGTCAAGAGGTTTATCAATATAACTAATATTTATATTAAATCATTTCATGCTTTTTTGTTATCATTTATGAACTAATTATAATAATGAGAGCGTGAAAAATGAACTATTCTTTTGACTTCAATTTAATGTTAACTAATATTATAAATAATTCGTGAGTAATGTCTGAATAAAACCAAAAGACAAACACTTAAAATAGGATAAAATATGGTTTAAAAAGTGAGTCATTTATATAAATAGATAAAAAAGGACATGAGAAATAAGTTAAATAAAGCAAATAGTTATGTGAAGATAATAATCAATACAAACAATTAGTATTGAAATGAGTAA
>JAQFXV010001052.1:0-15802 GCA_034694065.1 Camisia spinifer
TGCGCTTTAAGATTATCTATATAATAGCCGTATGCCCGCCGGGGCAAATTTACATTAGACTTGGGCTAACTTCTTTTCCCATTGAAAAGCATTAGTTCGGTAACTTGGCCGCTGGTCACTTTTTGAGAAATTTTTTGTTTTGTGTAATCCTCAGGTCACACTGGTTCTGATTGATACCGGTCTTATGTATGTATCATATCCAGGAGCCGAGTCTATAAGCTGTGTCACAAACTTTTGGATAATATAATATAGATGATTGTATCCAACTTGGCTGAAATTCATCACTGAAGTTAATATAATGGTCAGCTTAAGAAGGATTTAGATTATTTTCTAATAATTATTTAGTGCAATTTTAAATGACTCCTCAGATAGTCAATTATTTATATAATAATTCTACAATATTTTTGAATTTAACTTTTTATGATATTTCTAAGCCTTATCAGAATTGTTATTCAGTTCATTTGCATTAAGATTTATAATATCTTTTATGCATTTGAATAGTTTCCAGAAGATTACAGAATATATTGTAATCATTTATAAAATTTTTATTACAAGTTTAGTTATTCATGGTTTGAAATCGAATTTATTATTTATATCGGAAACAATTTTTCAAAGATTTATTCTCTTATTAGATTTAGGTTTTACTTTTGAGTTCATAACATTCTCTAAAAAACTCACATTAAGTTAAAATTGCATTTAAAGCCAACTGAAAAAATATAACGACAATCTCTAAAGCGTCTCATTTGTTGAATTGAGGCACACATGAGATAAAATTGAGCCAAATCATAAAGAACATGATTACGGGTAACTTTTAACAGAAGGAGTAAATTGTTGGGCATTATGTTGTCGAAAGTACATCATAAGAATAGTGTTGGCAAGACTGGCATATCTTTCTTTGATAAATATGCTTTTTTCATGCGCACCATTTCCGTAAATGGAAACTAAAGACCGATCATTATTCTTAAATTGTTGCTCAACAACGGGTGAAGAAGTGTTTGATTATTATATTTGCCAAACAAGTCCAGTTCTGGTGGAAACGATAATGAGATTTTGTAGTGATTACACGCAAACTAATTTTTGTAAACAATTTATAACTCCGGTATCTCTTATAATATAGTTTGACATTCAATATAAATGTAAATGAAAGGTATTGAGAAAAATAAAAGAAAATAAACATAAAAACAGAATGAGAAGAGGCTTTTACCAAGAAAATGAGTTAGAAATCGCTCAGAATTGCGTGATTTGGAAGAAACTTAAATATAGTTCAAGAGAATAATATAGTTTATGCATTACTTTTCTTGTTAGTACTGCTCTTCCCTACAAATCCAGATCACGACAAATATTTTAGTCGTTCGCTTCAAATAATATGATCTTTTCTGATGTAATTCACGTACTTTCAACTCCCGATTCACTGCTCAATGCTATAAAAAAAAGTGGCGGATCTGATCTAATATTACATTTCAATGCTTTAGATTCTCTTCGATTACCATGAACGAGAAATTCTAGTGAAATAATAGCATTAATTATTAATGTTGAGGTAGAAACTGATTCTAAGCAAAATCAATTGAAATGTGACAAATATTGGATACGCCACTAATCAATTACTTTAAACCACTGGTACAATGTAGTAAAAGATATGGTATATAAACGGTGTGAAAGGCTATCGCACTCAATTTTCCATTAGCGCAGATCGTCTTCAAAGTTTTTACCGCATACGAATTGGTATCGAATCATACACTAGTTTCAAAATAATAATTTATGTGTCTTTCATAAGACACTATTATCCCCCCCTTCTCTTTAAAAACAATGAAATTGACAAAAATTAAACTTTAAAATGACTAAATTCAAGTTGATCACAATGTCTAAAATCTAAACATTTTTGGCCAACAAATTATCCATTTATTTCTTTTCAAAACTCTAATCATAACTTTTAATATGAAACTCCTATTAAAAATTGTTAAGTGAATAAACAATTGTTAACATGAAAAGAAATAATAATTAAATTAAATAAATAAAGTTTGAGAATGAGTGTAATGATAACTTAATTCATAAAAGCGTAATTTACTTGATTGGTGATAAATTAATGGTTAATTTAGAAAATTGACTCAATTAAAGCTTCCATAAAGATAAATATTTGAATATTGTTTTGAAAAACAGGAAAAGCAAATTAAGTAACGGCACTATTATTTGATATAATTATATAATTGACATGTCATGAACATTGATGATAGATAAGAGGCGTATCCTATAATTTCTTTGCTTCAAAGGATTACAATTATATGGGTTTGAAATTTCATTAAAATAAGATTAATTTTTGTAGAATTATAGGTTTATGTTTAATATTCATAAGAACTCATATGTTCTTAAAAACAAGATAAAGAATTCCATCAATAAATTATAATACATTGATTTATCGATTTACTCAAGTTTTAATAATTTGATTCTAATGAATACTTTGAACAAGATTTGAACAATTGGCTCTTTAAGTTCAAAATGATAATGTATTATAACCTAAATTGTGAGTAAATCAATCAAATAAGTTATTTCTGGGTTATTATTCATATTAATTAACGACATTATTCAAATTAACTATTCAAAAATGCTTGGACTCACTTGAATGATATTAAAGTAATATCCTGTTAATATTCTGTACTTATTAATCAAACTCCAATATGACTTGATTTAAAGATATCCGAAAGACCTACGTGTATATCATTTTCGATTTCAATTCTGCAACACAACTCTGCAATTTATGTATAGTATTAGAGTTGAAAAACATTTCTATCAATTAATATTATATAAATTCTTTAAATATAAACTATTTTGAGTAATACTTGCACATAAAATTATATATCTTAAGCTAAAGTTCATTGAATTACATTCAATTTAATGCAAAAACTTCATGAATTCTGGTCTATAAACTTGAAGAATTTGATCTTTATTTGAAATTTAGAAATTTTTAATAAAGAAGTTGCGATTTGAATTTCAATACTCGAAAGCTTAAAGGCAAGAACTATAGACACAAACCTTGAATCCCAATTGCAATATGTTGTAAAAAAGTCTCTTAAATTTTCCAATAAAAATAAATTTCAAAACCTTTTGAGTCTAACATTACTTCTTAAAGATGAGCATTACTGAGATATTGAAGAGACTAACTATACTTTAACTCAATATTAGAAATTCGAGTGCACGCCAGTGTACTGTTTAAAAAATAATTGCGTGCAATACTACTTGAGGGAGATTTTCATTGAACTCAATATGTTCTAATCAATATGCAGTTCAAATTTATTCAAAATATAAGTTCAGTGTAATTTGAATCAACTTTTCATGATAATCAAAATCAGATTTAAGGGATTTTCACCGAAATAATTACAATAATAGTTTACCAAAAAGTAATTAGTTTTTAGTTCAAATCCTGATTAGCATTATTAAAGACAAATTCAGCGATAAAACTTTGTAACTTCATTACTAAAGTTATCATAAGTTAGTATAACATGTTTTTATTACCTAATGTTCACTCTTATTATTTCGATTTTTTGTTTTGTTTGCAGAATGAATACGCGCTTTACAAACAATCTCATGCAAACTCATATATGAAATTGACTTTAATTTTGAGCTTCACTGATCTTCAACTACTGCGAATCACATATTTTTTGAAGCCAGAAATCTTTATAAGTCTCTTCTTTTAGTCTCAAATAACAAGATTTGACTTATATTGTAAGTCATGCTCATAGAGGTAAGAAAGCCTATACAGTAAGTTATGGTGATTCCAAATTAGACTTCATCCCATCTCATCTACTTCTCTAATCCTTTTCAGCTTTCACAATAAATAAGTTTTTAAAAATATCTCATCTATCACTTGATTTTAAAAACAATATCGAAATTCAAAATTCGATGTGAGATTTCAATCATTATTATTGAGATTAAGTTTTGAATTACAGTATTCTAGATTTTAAAATATTATAGTGAATCAGAATAATTGATAAAAATTGAAAATAACTCTAAAATATATAGTTGAATATCTTAAATAAATGACTCTTAAATCAGAGCAAATCACGAAAAAGTTTCAGATCTTGAAATACACTATTTATCGCAATATTTAAGAAATAAGTGAAAATATTTTTCAAAAATTCCATGATTCTCAATAACTTAAAATAACCAAATCATTAAAAAAAATATAACATGAAATTCCAATTTAAAAGTTTAAACATGTCTTGAAAAGTTGAAAATGAGAGAAAGTGAATTTAATATAAATAAATCAGATCAATCTTCTTTTAAATCTCTAGGAATGTAGAGATGATAAAAAAGTTTAAAATAGTACTAAAGGTTAGAAAAGTATTGCCGAGGATTTTAAGTAAAATAGAGTTCGATTCCGAGAGAACTATAATTTAATTATAAGAGTATCGCAAAAAAAACTCTCAAAACATTCTACAAGAAAGAAAATGCGAAATGTTTTTCTTCTTAATCCAAAGTGACATTCCAGTAGTTCTGCTTCCAATAGCAGATGAACTTTGTTTTGATAATCTTTTTTTCTCGTCAGTCGTCATGCATTAAATCAAGACTTAAAGAAAAAGTTGAGATAAAACACGTCTGCCTTTCCTTACCTATGATCCACATGTTATCCACAAAAGTGATATTGAAGTGAAATATGAGTAGTGAGAGAATAATCTGTCTCTTGGATAAGAAATAGAAACACTGGGAATATGAGATTACATCTATTGTGATACTGGCGAATATCCCATTCAATTTCATGGCTAGATATGTCTCGAGTTCTTATCTTAAAATCATATATTGAACATTTGGATCATATAACTAACACTTTGATTAATATCTGATCCTATTGTTGTCGAAGTTTTTGTTTGAAGAAATCAAGAAAAGAACAATGAAATAAAGTTGTAATAATATTGGTTTATAAAAAGATAAACACATAAACACTGACAATAAAGTGAAATGAGAGTTTGCAAAGAGAACAACTGCCACTGGCAGTGAACGAATTCACTCGACTAACTATCATGTGCTGATAGTAAGCAAGCGTCAGTTCTATCAGACCAATGAGTGGTATCACTGGTACTGAAGGTGAAGGCGCCACAAAACAGTCAAAAACACTAACAATGCATTTATTACAATAACCGACACATTCATAGTATTATCAAATATAAGCACTTTTGTCAAAACATCTCATGAAAGTTAAAGATTTAACATTAACTCAAATATTTCAAGTAATACTTTTGATGATAGAGTGTTTCTGAATTCAATTCAATTGAATAAACTTGCGATAGCTTTAAATTCAAACCAAATGTATTAAGAACAGAGCGTTACTTTGATTACAACTAATTTTTTATGAAAGCCGTCAGTGTTTAAGCTGTTTGTTTGGAGATATTTTGGTGCGGAAGTCAGGCTAACGGCGCAAACTTCTAGAATAGCTCATAAATGCGAAGAAGAGTAACGCCCATCAAAACTGTTTGAAGATACAAATCAAACAGAAATGTCACGGTTTATAAATTGTAGGTCTTTACTAAAGACTTTGAATCGTTTTTTAAAAGTTTCAATTCCTTGGGTGTCCATTCCATTGACACTCTTTTATTGAGAGACTATTTTATTCTTGTGTACAATTGAGTGAGCCTTAAAAATATTTATATGTTATACTATATGTGCCAAAAGTATTGGATACCAGTTTTCTAAACTTAGAATAAAATTCAATGATTCGCAAAGGAATAAAGTTTATCTCAAAATACTAGAGATCATTATTGGTAGAGATTTTGAGAAACTGTATGCTATATATGATTGAAATCAACAAATACTTGAATTTCAAACATGTTTTTCATTTTACTTATAACTTATGTCATAGAAAATCAATAATAATTCTGAGCCTAAAACCAGTGCCGGATCTAAATTGTTCGCTTTGGTGGGGCTGAAAATAATCTTACTGTTAAAGTGTATTATTTCCAACTTTTTTCTAAGAGCTATAGATTATTAGCTAAAAATTTGTGGTGGGGCTATAGCTCCCCCACATGTAGATCCGACACTGTCTAAAACTCGCAATTTTTCAAGTATTCTTGAGAAAAAATTCAACAAAATTCATGTTTAAATGTTCAAATGTTCGGCAATCCCTGATTGTTATTAAATTTTGGTTTTTATTTTTTAATTGATATTTATAATAATTTTCTAACTAACGGGTTCAATAAAACACGTACTTTATATAACGTTTGAAATTAATAGAAGGATTTTAGGATTTTTTCTATGAAATGTTCATTTTCCCTCATTTTTACGGACTCTAGCCATCTGATTGAATTCTATAAAGTTTCTAAGACTCAATTCAGTAAATCAACACTGCATGAGCCCAAAGATATATGAAAAATATTAGTTTCCAAAATTGTTTCTATTCTAATGAAAACTAATCATTGCTTTTTCTTTATTATTTGCTTTCTTCAAAATCAAAACTAGGAATTTACTGTTTAAATAAGATCAAAGTAGAAATAAGCTTCAAGTTGTTCCACAACACGAACCAAAAGTAAATTTAATCTACAGCTTATTTCAAATATGAAACGGACTCAATTTTTTACTCATATAAATTATTTAACTTTGAAAAAACTCAATAACCTCAAGCGGAAAAGACGAATACGTATTACACTGAATACCTATTTTATATTTTGTTTTTCGGTAACTGAAGTTTTAATAATTTAACTCAAGGATCGATAACAAAGCTTTAATAATGATTAATATCTGAAATAAAGAAGAAGATAATCCTAGATTTTGCAGTGAAATGAGTTGTTATTAGTATTGATTATTTTGCATCTGAGATCTATCTATAAAAATTGTTTGCTTTAAATTTGAAACTTTAATTTGCATTCAGAGGAAAAGATAAGTAAAGCTTAGTTTCAAATTTGAAGCATTTCTATTGCGTAATCCCTGGATAATGTCCTGGAAAAGGTTTGGAAATCCAAATTTAATGATGAGGACATATGTTGCAGGCATGAAAACTATAATCACATAAAGGTCTAGTAAATTGAATTGAGTTGATAACTTTGACAAACACTCAATTACTTTCTTACAATAGGTTTCAATTTCGTGCATTTCGGCAAACCATACAACCGATAGCATAATAATAAATGGCCCAAAAGCTACACAAAATCAAAGAGTTCAATACTAGTGGACATTCAATGTTTCTCAAATGTCTTTATATTCAATATGAAGCCTATTGTGAACTTAAACTTAACATAACTCACAAACTTGGAAACTTATTGAATAGACACGAGAGTGAATAGAGAGTTGCCCTGAGAGTGCTGTGCATCCCATTAGAGTAACCTATTTTATCAGTAAATATCAATGACTGTTGCAATAAAATAATAGTATTCAGCAGCAAATAAAAAATAAGGCATCAAATATTTAGTGTTTGCTTTCCAGATATCCCATATAAATACTGAGAAAGCAAAAGATCTCAACTTTCATTGGTTTGCTCAGTATTTAATAGTATAATCAATATGATTCAAATGTTACATTTTCACATATATACCAACTTTTTTACTGTTGGATATTTTGTTAAGTTTCACAATAGTCAATACGTTGAAAATGGCTTCAACTTTAAATTGTAATTTCAAGAATATGCCAATGAATTATATAAGAAACAGTAATCTTATTGCACATATGGCTCAATAACCAATTTAATTAAATTGCTTTTTCTCTAACGAATAAATTCATGTCTAAGAAGTTAAGTCATTTTTTTGTTTATTTTATTAAATTTATATTCTTCAAGTAAAAATACAATAAAAATTTTAAATTAGTCATAGATGAAATAAATGCAAGTAATTTACGAATCCATTCCAGAATAGATTATTTTTAAATGCAAAACAGACTCGTTAAATATTATTATTCAATATTATCATTGTTTTTGATATATTTGTTTTCAAAAATAAAATTTCTCCAAATATTTCAAATTAAAGCTTAGTTATGAAATTAATTTAATCTCAAAAGTTTCAAACTTAATGCTTGACAGGAACTATCGATGGGAAATTCAATAATTAACTTCGTTTTATTTAGTATTTATTTTTAAAATAATTCTTTTCTTCCTAAAGTTTCCTCAACAACTTTTTTATCATTCGCGAAATTCAAATACAAATCTATTTTTAGAACTTTGACAACTAATTTGTATTAATATTCAATACACACAATTGAAACATTCCATCAATAGTTGATTTTAGTACATAATCCTGATATCAAATTCAGATTTGATTTTCTATACCATTTATATTTATGCTGAATCATTGAGTTTAGAGAATTCTACAATTTTATTTTTTGCACCAAAAGAAGATTTACGAAAGTAATCTCTGTTTCAATTGAATCATTGAATCAAATAAAAGTTTTAATGCTAAAAAACATTCTTATATTATATCAAAAAATGTCAGTAACAAAGGTTTACCACTCAATAACAAGATTAAACTGACTATAAGAGACAGAGAAGAACATTGAGAGTAATAAAGAATCCCATTTCAAACTCATATTCCTATAAAATGAAAATATATATTTTTGAAGAAAGAGACTTAACAATAAAAATAGAAAATACTCCTAATGAAACTCAATTCTAGATCCTCTGATGCAATAACGATAATACTAATAAGTTATTCAACTTCATGGAAAATAACAACAGCAAATTATTTGAAGGTCTATATAAGAGATTTAAAAATTTATTTTCAAAAATAAAATATGGAAACTTAGTGAAAGATTAAAGTGATTTAGTTTTTAATTAATTATGAATTTGATTCCATTTATAAATGAATTTCCTGTGAGAAATTCTTCAGATTAGATTTTATTATAATGATCATAATATGCATCAATTATTTCAAAACATAAGCTAAATATATATATTAAATATGAATTTTTGAAATTTTTATTTTCGCATACTTTTTGCTGACAAAAAATTATTCGTATAATTAAAGAATATAATAAAAGTAATTGAAAAGAATTGATTGAAATGATTGTTGAGTTAGAATTATTATTTCAATAATGTTCAAACTTAATTGAATATATATTTGCAAATTAATAATCAAAGCGTATGTGATATAATAGTTTCGTGGCCTCAGTTCTGAGATATGTTTTAATCTTAGACCAATCGTACGAAAGAACACTTAATTGAATGGTCGAATGTAAGAAGTATTCATTGTCTTCAGGGATTTAGTGCTACAGAATCTGTATTGCAGTGATAATTAAAGCTGAAGAGCTTTTCTCTGCGTATTCGTTATTTTCGTGTTTTTCAGTTGAATTCAACTCATTTATTATTATTTTTCTGACCTTAACAACTGATTTATCGATTTTGCACTAAAGCTTCTTAATTATAAATCAATTTTAAAATCAAATGTTTATAATCAATCTTTTATTTTAGGAAACAGAACAACATAATAATAAAATATGCCTTCAATACAAAAAAAAACTTGTCTCAAAAATTTCTGAATTTCTGAACAAAATATTACACTCTTATTGTTATTATTTTTTTATTTACAAAAACTCAATTCTTCTTTTTTGATTAATGATCATTATTTAATTTGTTTGAGTTGATAGTTATGCTAAAAAATATGTAAAACTATTAGTCAGAGAGAAAAATTAGTTGAATAAACATAACAAAGACTAACTCATAAACGAACTGAAACATGAATGAGAACTCTTCCTCTCGAACACTAAATCCCAAGAGTAATGAAATGTTATATTATTGTTCAGCGAAATTCGTTTCATTGTGAAGAAGTATTTTCATCAGTGCTAAAAATGGTAAATATATTCAGATAAGTATTAAATTTAATTCATTTGTGTTAAAGTGAAGCCAACTTTATGTGCAAATAGTAAGTCAATAAGAGTTTTAAATGGAAAATAAAATTGTCGAAATTCTCTGAATTAATGATTTTGCAAAATTCAAGACTTGAACTTTACTAAAGATAAAAATATATACTCAAATGTCTCGAATATTATTCTAAGTTTCAAAATTATTGATATTTAAAAATTCAACTATAATGAGAAAAACTGAAATACCCTAAAAATGTGCTCTTCAATTATTTCTTGAAATTAAATATTCTATTATAACAAATTTTGTATTCCAAAGTTTTATGGATTCCCACTCCATCAGAGTGTTCAGTTTAAAATAATAGTAACCAACTTTGCTAATAACACTTTCTTCAACTCAATGATACCATTTCATTAAAAATTAAAAATTAAAGTTCTCAGCATTCATATTGAATAGAATACAAAACTTAATAGAGGTTCCAAAAGCATAACCATTGTGCAAACCCATAACCCTTAAATGTAAAGTACTAGCGATCAGATATACTAATATATCAACACTTTGATAGAATCCGTGCCCTCTTTTGCTAGGGTTGCCAACTTTTGAAAATCTCAAACCAGGACATCTGATATAGAAGGGTCGTCCCTTACATTTAAATTTTTCCTATATGTGAAATAAATGAATGCAAACGTATAGCATATAAAGATCTTTATTCGGCTCTTATTTTTTTGAATTTGTATTTCTTTTGTGATTTTACAGCATTCAAAAGTTGTACATTATTTTTTACCAGATCATAAAATTCGGAACATGGAATTGAGAAATTAAATTTAATACATAGCTCAGCTTTAACTAAATCAAACTACGGTTTCTTTCATCTGTCCATAAGTTTTTTATAAAACTGAAAATTCTCTCAACATAATCATTACCCATAGGAATACTTATAACACATCCAACAATTTTAGTTAAATTATGATAACAAAATTATTTTCTAATAATATTTTACACCAAAGCTTTTCATTTGATAACTTCATTAAAATTACATATTTCATCAAACAAAATATCTCTATTAACTCTAATGTTAAGTAAATTTGATATTACAATGATTTTATTATAGTCTAATTCAGTATCAAAATTGAGTACTATTTTCGAAATCGAACCATTTTTCTAAATATTCAATTGCTCTTTCATATGCTAATTTAGCTGAAATATTAAAACTTTTTAACCTTATCAGAAACGCTTCTCAGTTTTAAATTCAACTCAATCCCCATGAAAATTAAGTTGTAACTTGTTTTTCGATTTTACACGTAATTAATACATCAAGTCAAATAGATTTAGTGAATTAACAGATTTGTTTTCAAATTTGAATATTTCATCTTGAAATAATTTCATGTACTGATGAGCAAAATATAGATAAAGTTCATTTAATGAGATTTGTGATGACCTAAAGTAAGCTTTCAAATGAATTAAAATATTTGTAAAATACTACTCTTAAAGATTAAAACAAGGACAATAGCATCCTTATCAAATGTCCCCCACGACACACGACTAGTGCATCATATTCAAGGACTGTCCTGGCCAAACCAGGACACTTGGCATCCATATATAATTTCAAATATTCAATCCTTTTATATTCTGAATGGTAAATAAGTTTTAATTTCTTACTTATTTTTTTGAAAATCAATACCATTTTCTATCAGCTACAAAATATAATAGTAATAAATGAATCAATAGTATATCAAACGCATTCAATTGTTAAAGCGAATGCTAGAAATATTGCATTAGACAGAAAAGCTGTTTAAAAAAAGTTAACTGTAATCAGAGGCGCGCTATGTATTCAAGTTTTATGCGACCAAAAATACATTTGACAAAACTGAAGGATGCAATCAAACGAAGTGCTCCACTATTTTTTGACCGTTTGCTTTACTCTTTCTCTAAGTTTCATTTGGGGTATTGTCTGGCGAGCAATCCTAACATCACATTTCATAAAAAGAATGTTTGCTCAAGCATTATCCACTTGAATAATGGCTTCACTGACGGCCTGACAGTAGACTTCAAGTTTACTTAACTTTAGCGCTATATGTGTGACGACAACCAATAATGTCTTCCCTCACAAATAGAGCTTTTATCCACAAATTGTATTCAATATGAATAAATTGATATAAAAATGCTATCAAATTATTGATTTATCGATACATTTACATTAAATCATAGACTTTGTCAAAGTATTGTTCAAGCCTTGAGCTAAACTTTTAAGTTTTTATGATATAACAAAAACAAACTTAAGAGCTTCGAAAACATTACTGAATATCTTCACTCATATATAAAGATACATTTTTGTGGTATTCAAAGAAAGAAAAATCTGTTTGAGCAGCACTTTTCTCCATTTATTCCGAATTTACTCTACTTTTATCGTGCTTTATATCAATCAATCTATTCATATTGATTATTAACTCAAATGCATTTTAGTGGTGCCACAAATATCTAAACTACTCTATATATCCTTCTCTTTTTTACTACTATTATAAGTCATGCCTCAGAGGTGGCGACCAGTTCTTTGTTGAAATAATTCTTTGTTGTTGAATAATATGAATGAGCAAAGATTCCATAGATTTTCAGAGAATTTAAGCTATAAATATCAAATCAAAAATGATGAAAAAGCTGATATCATTTTAAACTGATATTCATTGAAGAGTTCAATAGTTTGCATAAAATTGACTTTTTATTAGTATAATTTGTTTCAGATATGGGAAGTATAATAGGATTATAACAAAGAAGAATTGCTTTGCTATTTATAAACAACTGCTCGAATATTTTGTTTTAGAGGGAAATTTATTAAGTCAAAAGTTTTGATTTACATAAGCTTAGAATTAATATTCAATACATGCTAACTGTTTATCAATTAACTGGTTATCAAACTGTAACCTCCAGGTTTACTATTACTTGAATTAGAAACTGAGAGTTTTAAAATATATACTTTAACGTATAGCTCGTGAAGGTTTTTATTTTAGTAAACTTTAAAACTTGATGACCTATTAGACCAATTTTTATTAATCAATTTTGATAATAACTAATGAGTAACAGTGAAATTTTAAACTTTATTAATGAGTTGAATTTGATGTATAGTCGACTAATGAGATGTGTACTACAGGAAAGGCTGCATTACCTTCAACTCTCAGTTTCTAATTGAAGTAATAGTACAAGAAACAGAAAACTGGACGCTTATTTGTTTTGTTTTCGAATTATTGTGAAGATATAATTATTTTCGCGAAAGCTCATTAGAAAAATTACTTCGAAAATTATAAAGAGAAAGAAATAGTTAGCCTACTCAATGAAACACTTGTTTGAAATCTATTTATGCTATTATTAATCACAACTTTAATATTTGACAATAAAGTTACATTTAAAATAAGAGAAACTAATATCTAACTTTTGTTCAAATCATGTAGCAATTAATACGTTAATGAGAATTTGATGAAAAATGTACAAGGATCCCCTCTGTGATATTTTTTGTCAAGTTTCGACGTCAATCAGAGGTGGTCAGCTTAATGCAATTTTCAAGAATAAATTCATTCATACATTTCGTTATTTTTAAATCTCAAAATTTCAGCTCATTTAATATTTTTACTGAAATACAATATTCATACAGTACAGAGTATTCAAAAAATAATTTTGTTTTAAACTGTATGATCATTCTATCACAGAATTTATCAAACTCACAATGAGTTAATCTGGTAGAAAATTGCAAAATAAATTGATCAATTTAATAAAAAAAATCTCAAGTAAAGAAACAAATTCTTGATTTTAAATAAAATTTTTATTGTATTTTTAATTTTATTCAAGAATACTCGAATCCATTTTCACATAAGAGCAAAAAAGTCATAATTAGTAATTTGAGAGTAAAATAGACCATAAGAAACAATTTGTTAAATCAGATGTGAATCAGATTATAGCAAATTTATTAGAAGTGAGAGTAATTTATTTCGTTCAATCATCTGGAAAATTATAATGAAAAATTACTTATCGATAATATCATATTTCGGTTCATATAAGTTTTTAACTAGAGATAAATTCGATTAACTTTAAATCTGTTGCGGACAGACTTCCATTATTTTTTTCAGCTATTTTTTATCTGCTGAAAGTTTATTTCAAACTTTGAAAAATGGATATCTTTGAGTTTGCGATAATCAATATTTGTTTGACATATACTGAAACAATAGTTCTTTTTCTCAATCCGTTTATCAGATCATATAGAGTGCAAATTTTACTATAGTTCAAAATTTAAGGCCTCACACATTTATTCATTGGAAATATTTACTGAAATTATGATAAAATAATCCTAACATTAGTTTCTGATTAAAAGTTAGTTTAATTTTTGTCTAACAGAGTTTTCCATCTATGAGACAAAATATAAGTTATTGAATGTAATTTGTGTATTGTTGGAAAGTATGCTTTCGGTAACACTTAAAAAACTTGTTTATCAGTTTATATTTCTCATGTTTTTTTGAAAGAAAGTTATGCTTTTCTATTATCGATTCTTTGTTTTTGGAGATAAATGATCCAAATAATTTTCGCATTCTATGCCCTAAAAAATCGTTCACAAATTCAATGTAACTTATATTGAGTTTATTCGACACTCTTTCAAAACTGTTCTATTCATGAGCTCTATTATTATTAATTGAAATCATTTATCCTAAAGATTAAACTTATAAATAATAAAAATGAGTGTTAATGATAAGTGAATTAAACACTGACTCGTTTTAAAAAGTGTTTAAGAAGATTAGATATGAAAATAAACTTTAATTAAAAACTATTGTTCGTGAATAAGTTGATGGAAGAGTATAATAGAGCTGAACTGTTTTAAAGTAAATGACAAATTATGACAAATAATTAATAGGATAGCATAGGATAAGATAGCACAACATGAATACAAGAGAGGCAATGGTCCAAAAGCAATAATATTTCAAGCTATGTTTCTGAACCATTAAATATGCCAACAGTAAATCAAACCTATTCACTATTCACCTAAATTACATTCGCTTATTATTTCCGGGAAATAATGCTTTATTCGAGCATTGAATCTAATGTGCTATAAGTTGTACTTATTTTCCATAAATTTTCACTTAATTTTTTTTAAAAATCGTTTTTATAAATAAAATTATGCGTAATATATCATTGAATCATAATTATACTCAAACAAATTTTTGATGAAGCTTTTAATTTTTACTTATTTATCATTATTTCAAATTTATTGCATTTTTATAGACAATAATTGAATTCATCTGGGATAACATTAACCTTATCTATATTTGATAAAAAACAGTAATCATATTCTCACGATTAACTGTAAATGGTTTCAAAGTCCCCTCTTTAGAGACAGAGAAAATGGATCTTAATTTTATAAATCACGTTTTGATGAACAGAAAATATTAGACCAGAAGTTCTCCGAACACACGTCAAGTTATTTGAACCATTTGATTGGTATTGACTCAATTTAGTTTTAGGAATTTTAAACTTTTTTGACCCCCAAAAATAGTTGCATTATATTATTTTCAGTTATGAATTGAGTCAAACAATAATGGAGTTTCAACGGAAATGTTTCCCAAATAAATAACTATTGTAAAAACGATTTGAGGCTAAGTTTACGAACAAAAAAATGTAAAATTCAAATTCTAAAATGAAATATTGATACTGTGTTTCGAATAAAAGTGGATTTTATATTTTATGCTAAACTATAAACCGATGCTATGAAGACACGAAATATTGAAATTTTTGTTTTTTATAAGTATTCAATTCCAGTAATATTTGATAAAATCATTGGCCTTTTTATGAATGATATACAAAGCAATTTACTATAAGAATTATATTATAAGTTATATCCATATATGAATGGATGGATTCTGAAGTAAGCTATCGAGAGTTAACCTGTTTTTCAGATTATTATCTTATCCATTGGTTTAAGTCCTATTCTAAATGTTTGAAAAAATTCAGCACAGCTTTCAATGCAAAAACTAATTTTAATTTAATATTCAAAAGTTATTG
>JAQFXV010001053.1:0-15800 GCA_034694065.1 Camisia spinifer
ATGAAAATTGTATATTAGTTAAGCCCTTTATGCATCTTTGTAGAGAAACAGAGGCTACTCTTCGACTAACGCCTTGAAATGTTTGAATCATAGCATAAAATCCTTTAATATTTTTGTGGTATGAGATGTAAGTGGAACTAAATTGGGTGACATTTCTCTAGTTATTACTTTTTCCACAATTATAGGCACTTCTGCTTGAATGACTTGAGTGGAAACAAAATCAGATTTAGTTGAAGGACATCTCATTTCTTTTATGTTAGTTTCATTCACATAAACTGGAACTTGTTTGATCTATGATTAAAAAAACTACAAGTTTAAAACTTCTATTAATTTGATCACTTAATTAACCTTAATATGACTTCCAATTGTTGGGATTTGTTTGATATCAATGTTAGCGACTAATGCCTAATATAAGTTGAAAAACTAAGTTTTTATCTAATCATAATCAACAAGCTTTTAAAGTCTTATGTCTATTAACTTATAATTTCATTTTAAGAACTCATACCTTTATTTGTCTTATGTCTAAATCTAAAGTAATGCTGTCTGAAGTCAGATGTGTTTGACTTTTAGCGACAATATTTGACACTTCATTTGCTTCACTGGTCACAAACAGCGCTGGTTTCGAAGTGTCGGCAAAAGACATCACATCTAAAACAGTTTTTTCTCTTTCATTAGTTTCGATTCCGAGTTGTGATTCTTGAGCAAAAACTTTTATTCTGTCTCTTTCTATAACTATTGGAATTCTTGTCGGAATAATTTCTGATTTAATGATTTGATGAGTTAATGGCTTAACCATTTTGAAGGGTCCATAAGTTTGTTTCTTTAAGTAATTATTAATTATTTTTCCGCTGCGGTCGAGTTTAATTATTCTTGTATTTTGTTCAATGTTTTCTCTGATATATTGAGGACTGAAATCAGACGAACCAACGATTTCATGCTCTATATTCTCTTGAAGAATATGTCCCTTATTATCATTAATTTCAACAATTCTTTCTAACAAAAAATTTTGTTCAATTATTCGTTTGTCAATTGCTTTATATGAATGATATATTTCTTTGTGTGGTTTATTTGCTTTATTTATCGTCACTTTTTCTCTCTTCTCATATATTCTTTTGTCATTTTCGTATTTAATAATTATGTCAACTTCTCTATACATATCTTTTGTTCTTTGTTTGGAAGCAATCGCTGCGATCGCTATAATCATTATCTAATAGAGAAATTAATTTTGAATTTATTGAAATTTTTCGTTCAAATCTTACAAAAATATAGAATAATCCTAAAACGCAAAGAATGAGCAGGAAATTAATCATTAAATCGTATTGTGTTATTCTCATTATAAGTTAACTTTAATTTGATTTTATCTGATTTCGATTCTTTAACTGTAAAATACCAGACAGTGAATAAAATAAGAGTTTCAAAATCAAGAAAAATTGAATTGTCATCTCGTGTTAAACTGTCTGCGCTCTCAAACAAGAATTTTTGTTAACTATTTAAAACAATTAAAACTCAAGAAGAGAAAAATAACGACAATTTAAATATGTTACACATGTGCTGGTATGCATTCACCAATTTTCCAGCAATTATTATTCAATTATTGAAAAATTCACAAATGTTAGGTCTTTATATGTATTTGTAAATAATTTTGATTTTCGGAAAAATTCACATTCAAATCATGATGAAAAGTCTTTCATAAGATTCATAAAAAAGATAAAGTATTGTTTTATTTACTTCTAACTATATGAATGAAATATAGCTTAATGTTGAATTTAATTAACATATTACAGAAGTTTTACTTTCTCTGTATTTTTGAATAAGCTTTAATTTAGAATCAATTATATATCAAATGTCTTTTAATTTTTTTCGTTTTCAAATATTTAGTAAAATAACACTTAAAAGTGATATTTGGTTGTCCTTCCTCTGAATCTTTAAACTTTGCTTTTATGTGATTATTAGCGGAAATACGCTTTGTGTTACATTCAATAATTTATTTTGGATGAAAGGCTGACAAAATTTATAATCTTAATTTTGAATTTTTAAAGTATAAGCTCAAAGCTGACAATAAAAAGGAAGCTGAGGTCAAGCTTAAACTGAAGTTCATACAAATTGAGCTCTTGACTACCGCTGAACATAATACAGATATGAGACCGATATCTCTAGAACGAGTATGACCTGTAGATTTGACAAAAGGAAAAAACTCCCTTTAATTTTTGCTCGCTATGTAAGACGTTTTCTAGTGTAAGATAATTCACGAATCAAGTAATAAGTAATTATAAAAGACATGGCATCAAATTAGTGATGTGATGCTGTCAAGATTTTCGTATGTCATGTCAAGAAACTGTCTTTCACATTACTTGAATAATTCAAAAGTTTTTTCTTTCATTTTTGCTTTCCTAAAAAAGATTTCTGTAGAAAAGCTAAACATAACTTCAAATAGTAATAACTCAATATTTTGCCAGAATTTTTTATTCAAAGAAATCAACTTATAATAGATTATTAAGTTGAACACAAGAAAATACTGTATAAACAACATTGAATTAAAATAAATTTACATTTTCATTAATACACATATAATAATAATGATAATAATAAGAGAACATTGAAAGATACAGTAATTATTAGAGAAATTGAAAAATTATAAACATTAACAATATTTAATGATATGATTTATACATTACATGCAATTCTTCAAAATTTTCAATGGAATTGTTTTGAAATAGAAGTCAAATCAGCTTTTATGAGCAAAGTAAAAAAGTAATATTATCTTAATCTTTGATATGTCATGTTATATCTCTATCATATATTTTTTAAAATTATAAATTAATGTTGATCAATCAAATTAATAATAAATTCAAATTTTCTTCTTTACAGGTTGTTTAAAAATCAGCAGTTTTTTTAAAAGATCGTTTTATGCAAAGAAATCATTAAATATCACAACAAGAAAAAAATCTTACAAAACAATAAAATATTATGTTAGTTTTGAGATACTTTTCAAACTTTCATAGTATTGAATGAAATATCTGTATATTATACCATTTAGTTATAAGTTAGGAATAATGCTAACTTATTTCACTTGTCATTATGTAAACTATACTTATTTCATCTCTTGTAGTGTGGAATTTGCTTAAAGCTTAGCATTGATTCAAATTATTAGATTTAAATTGTAAAAAGTTTGTAAAATTGATGAATCATTTATCTAATTGTATTGAAAAAACGTCTAAAAATTATATATATAATAAGTTATTATTAATAACTGTAAATTCAAATAACATTCATGTTTAAACATTAGTTCAGTTTTATTACAAAATTAAGAATTTAAAATCATTAGTACTTTTTTTAAGTAGTTTTAATCACTTTAAAGTTTCGCATTCAAAGCATATTATAATTGACGTCAAAAATGATAATTATTTCTTAAGAGAGATTCATGTTTAACCAGAATTATAGGTGAATAAACGAAATGAAAATGATGTGTATATTAGAAATATAGTGTCTATTATAATATTACTTAATCTCTTTGCTCGTGTGATTTGACAGTAATGTACTTTTATATTAATTATAAGTTACTGTAAATGACTCGATGACTCGATGCACCATTAATTACAATTACATCAAAATTGCTGTCTTGTCTAAAGTATAAATTAAATGTATAGAACTGTAAAAGCAATATTTATCTAACATGAGTTTACAAACTTTGCATTTGCTTTATTTTTAATAACATCGAACGATTATTTTTTGCACTTCTCATTAATAATCTAATGAAAATCTTAAAAATCCTCTATTAAAGTAATCATATCAATAATTCAAATGTTGGCACAATTTCAAAAAACTAAAAGGATATGTTCTTTCCTTTAAATAGAAGAAGTCATTTAAATAGAATTTTTTGTGAGATAACTTTGGATATGCCTTAAATGGCAAATATACTCATTTTTTCAGACTTAGTGATTGTTTGAATCATTGTTTTTTGGCATAACTTGAAGAATACGATTGAAATAATGTCATGAATAAAGTTAAGTTATGCGTTTTCATCAGATTTACATTTCCCCTTGAATTGTCTTCTCTGAAATCGTCGCATACGATCAGCCCATTCTTCCTTCCAATCGATAACAATGCTTCTTCGGTCTGCGATTAGACCTGAAGGTTGAGATTCTCTTTCATCACTACCTATTTTGGATAAATAAGAATATATATATTGGTTTGAAATTGATGTGAGAATAAAAGTGAAAATATACCTAATATAAGGTAAGTGTGTTTAACTCTTATTTTAGGGCATTTACAGGCGAGATCGTCGAGTGGCACCCATAGGAATTCTGTACCTCTTCTCAACTTAGTTGTCGCATGTTTATAAATCTGCATTACTTGAATCGTAAAACGAACCCAATCGCCGACTGTCTCTCTCGAAAGTACATTCGCTTGAATTGCTGAAAATAATAGCAAGAAATGTTCATTATTTCTCTCAAACTTTTTTTCATTCAATAACACTTCTAAATGCCATTTTCGACTCTCGCATGCCTTAGCGATAAGAGCATCTCAATCGCAAATAATGGTTTACAAAGCGAATTATTCAACACTATTAGTTTAGTGGCAATGTTGCTCTACTAGACTTATGGTATTACACTTTTATAATAAAGAGCGGAGAAGTGAAAGAATTCAAGATAATATATTTTTATAGACACATTTCGTAAGTCACACTTAAGCGAACGAAACACTAAATACAATCAAATAAAGCAGCAGTTAATCAACTTATTTCTTTTTACTAAAAAAATTGCAAAACCAATTAGAGCTTTTTCATTTTCGATTTTCTGTTTAAAAATAGTGATGACTAAGTGTTTGTTTGCTTACACCAAATAGCATAGCATGTGAAAAGGTTTGATTTGAGAACATATCTTTTTGGTATTACTCCAAAATATTTTCTTTCTATTTTCTAGAGTTTCAAATATTGTGACCGAACCAACAATATGACTGATTGAATAAGTAATAAACAATAATTTTAATCGAACATAATCTAAGCATCAAAATCTCTCAACAAGATAGAGTCATTGATAACGAGAAATATCTTCAAAATTAATAGAAAAATTTTGGAAATCAATCCTTAATGTAAAATACATGTAATTTTCAAATCGTGTTCAAACAAAAACATAGTTAATATAATTGTTTTTCTGTCCTTCTGAAACATTTTGTCAAAATTTTGTTTCATTTCTCCAAAAGTTGATTATTTGACAAAATACGAGTAATAATACAGAATCAGTCTTTATTGTCATTTTTGATTAAAAACTAATTTTGAGATAAATAAGAGTTGAGGACAGAGTGAAATTGAGTTAAGGCTGAAAACGTTGCGCATTCATTCGACTCCTTGGGCTTGTTTGGAGTGAAGTTTTGTCGGCAAGTTTATTGTATACCTTCTTATATAGATGAAAAGTAATTTTTGTATTTGTTGAATGTTTTGCTGAGATAATAATAGTGGCGCACCGGAGAGACTATAATACGTGCAAAATGTATTAAATGAATAACCCAGAGCTCCCCTTAACTTAATTGACATGCATAATCATAACGATATGAGTCAACCCTTTGTCTAACAGAAGCGTAAGATAGCTCATAAACTTTTTGGATTCATCTCATCACCACTGCTTCTAAATCCCAAAGCCATTAACTATAACTTTCATCATCACTAAAACAACTAAAGAGAAATTCTCGAGAGGAATAAGTAGGGAATAGTGACTCTTGAAAAGAGCCGTACTCTTCAAACTTGCGATTGAGAGAAATCCGTAAATAATGTTCGTATGAAATTATTTCTGATGAAAAAATAGTATCTCTTCGCTTGTCAGCCATACTATGACTTAAAGCTGAATATGACTGTCCGAAAAGATAAAGCTCAATAAACATTATCAAAGGAATGTCAAGCAAAAAGTGTGAAACTATCAATTCCTATGTGGTCTCATAGAGAAAAGTTTTCCAATCAATGGATAAGAGAGCAATTTGAGAGTAGAGAAAACTATGAAAAAGCTGCTCAATTACTTCTATTTGACAGACTCGATGTTTGTAAAGTATTTGATGAATTAGTTTATATGAAACTTCAGCACTCTTTGAATTATAAAATCATTCAGCCTTGAAGTAAATCTGACTTTCGATATGAAACTTAGCAATAAAACTATATTAATAGCATTCGATTATAAAAACGAACTAATATTTATCTAATGGTGATTTGAAAGAAAGTTTGGAGCGTTTGAAAGGAATATGAGCGTAGAATAAATATATATCAGAATAGATTAATAAATAGCAATTTATGGTTGAATGGCTTTCGTATAACCAATAGACAAATTAATATTAGAGTAATATAAGTACTGGTACTGCGAATTCGTAAGATTTGATCTTCGAATGTATTTTGTCCTCTAAATCAAATATAAGACGCAATGAAGCAACAGCTATAGTAACGAAGTTTGCGCTATTATTGATGAAAAACAGTGTCAAAACACTGAGATATTGAACAAGAGCAGCAAAAACAGCATTTCCCATATATTAGGGCTGTTGGAAGAGTTCCCTAAATTGGTCTAATGTATGACTCATAGAGAAAGTGAAGCGAGATATGCACCGGAGTGTGTAGTGATGGAGGCATTAATGAGAGTAACTTTGCGTTAAAGTTAGAGCAGCACTCCATCAATGAATGATACACGTCTGTACACGTCTGTACACGTCTGTACACGTCTGTACACTTTATACACGTCTCAGTTGGAATGAGTTTGAGTTGAGGCACATTTGTGGTCATACTCTTATTGCTTTCATTCTGATTTTCAAGTCAACTCTATGCCAAATAAGCGAAGCTGATACCAACCCAAGGGATATCCTCTCATCAAAACATAAGTTAAGCATACCATTCATCCATGATATTAAAATCCTAGTGACTCTCACTATGACTGTATGACTGTATGACTTACCGAAATCTCTTTTGCAATATTTGCGGAGATTTACTCTTTTGGTTGAGGACTTGCATGTGGAACAACTATCTGCTAAATAACAATATCAATATATCAGTGATTCATTTTCATGATACTATCAATTCTTTTATATTACATTAACTCTAATACTATTATTGATATCTACTCTTACCGGGATCTTGTGTTGTATCCATAGGAGCAAAAGATATGTCATTATTTCGGGGAATTTCTAAATTAACATTTTTTATTGGAAGAAAAATTGCAAAAATCAGAATTAATGGTTCGAATTGAATAAAACTAAATAAAAACAAAGTTAGGTTGAATTTATAATGAATATAGTTTTGAACGTACTTATACACGGCTGAACAGGAGATCTCGACTGTTGATAACCCTAAATGTGAAAATTAATATGAGATTTTGGAAAATTATTGGATAGTTAGATGAATTGTTACTTTAGCGCATCGATTACATGTGAGACCAGTCACTCCTGGTTTGCATTGACATTGACCACTGGTTATGTTACATGTTCTTCCAGATGCACCCACTGGATGACAATCACACGCTGTATTAAAACAAGGATTACATGCGTGTTAGTTGCGAATCAACAAATTATTAATAAACTGGAATCAGAAACTAATTTATTTAAGAACTATCATTAGTCACTTGACAATATTGAACACACTATGAAAGCAGTAGCATTTATTGCTATTTCAAATGTTTTCTACTATGAATTTGAATCACAACTGTAATTGATTGTATTAAGCTTTCATTATTTCATTCAATACTTGTAAACTATTGAATTAATTGTCAAACTCGTAAAATATTTAATTAATTAGTTATGAAAATTATCAAATATTTTAATCCAACCGCTTTAGAGCTCTTTATAATTCCTCTTCACGAATATACTCTTGAGTGTAAATTATCTCGATTTACAAATTTGAAATCATTGCTTTCATGCAATTTGAATGCAAATCTGGCATATTTTTAGGTTTATATAATAATTTTCCATAAACAATTCAAAAGAAAGTTCTACATAAAAGCATTCGGCAATTATTATAAAATAAAGTTATTGTTTAGTCATTTTATAAAGTGCTAAAAGTGCTTATCAGCTAAAAGAAACGTCTAGTCTATTAAATAAATGATTAGTTTTCTAAATCATTCCCTTGAATTCTCTCATAAACTACTCTTCATGTTTCAAATTAGAATATTTATGGTCAGTATAGAAAAGACATATTATTCTGATTCAAAACTAAATTCAAATTTTTCTGAATCATAGTATATAAGAAATTCTATTGTTATTAAAATTATTTTCTAGTTTTATTATTTATATTCTGAAAATATAGTGAAATTCTGAATTCTAGAATATCATGTTTTTGTACTGTTGAAATACTGCCCAACAAAAACCCTCTTCATTTGATTATTCTGAAAATCTTGAAGCTCATGAACATTACAGATATTCAAATAAGAATAATAAATTTGAAATAACTTTATCTATTATACTAATCTCTGATATTAATGTTAAGTCACAGCGTTATGTTATGGAATTTCAAGTTAATATGGCTTTTGGCAAATATTAGCCTTTCTTGTGACAAATTCTAGCATTAGAACTATAACTTATGTTCCCTATAAATGTAAATTTATGTAAACTATTTCAAAAGTCCCTCAAATAGAGGCATTGAATCTTGAAATTAACTTCAAGTTTACCACTTTAATCAGCAGTGGGTTTTTTAAAAAAATTGTTAATTTTTCAAACATGATGCAAAGAAAACAGTTGTGTGTGTTTAGCTTAAAATGAAAAGTTAAATGATAGCACAAGTTCTGTATAAATTCTCATAGTTCTGTAGAAAATTTTCAATCAAATGTTTATTAGACTCAAATAAATCCACTACATTCAAAATAATTCATATAAAGCAATGAATAATGGGTATTCAAATTTTCAAAAAGTTCAATATTTCTACAATATATCAAATCACGTGAAAAGTCGTACAAATTGTCGCAAAAGTACTGTCATTGATAAAGGGCTATTGGAACTAATAGTAGATTCGTTGTGATAATAAATATGGGTTGAAAATAACACTTAGATGTTTTTAGGTTACAATTGATAAACTAAACTCAAGCATAACTTTAATACAGTAAATGTATAAATCCAACTAAAAAACTTTCAACTATATTTAGATGAGTTAGCAATTGATTAATATTTCAATAAGAATCTCGAAAATAAATGAACCGGTTTATAGAATAAAAAAGTTTCAAATTTTTAGTCGAGTTTTAACGAAGAAAACTGCTTATAAAGAGATAAAATTCTATAATTTTAAGTGAAGAGCATCAACTTTTGGATTGCTTTAGCTTGAGTTTCTATGTTACATAAAATATATATTTTTTCATATTTAACATTTGATATAAAATCAATATTCAAAGTAACCTTAACTTATATGCCTTAATACCTAACTTAAAATCCCTAAAAAAGTAAGCATGGAATTTACGGAGAAAGTAATTTCAACAATAATGGAGAATCACCATTTCACATGGTTTTCCTCAAATGGTATCTTCCTTGATCAATCATATAATTTCGATTCATGAACTGAAGACCTTATATTCAAAAAATTGAATAATCCTTTTCCACCCTTTTTGAACTTTAATGCCCTGACCCATACCTATCACCTTTTTGTGGAAATTTAATCATTCAAAAAAACGCGGAAAGTGCAAAGTAAAACCTATTTATATGGTTAAGTTTATTTTTCTTGAAATTTCTTTTTAATTTAAGAAAAAATTTTCTCTTAAATCGACGACTTTTTAACTCTAAAAATTAGGAAAAACTAGGGTTGGACTTTGTGTTCACGCAATACACTCATTTTATCTCAAATTCATGCAATTCAATGGCATTTAGACACCTTTTTGGTGTCCATTTTTGATAAATTTCAACCAACTATTCGTTTAATAATTTTTTTGTCTTTTTTCATTTCAATTTTCCAATTGGTTCTAATTTAAAGGCAAAGTGAAAACTCATGTCTAGCTTACTTGTTTGAGCTTAAATAGGGCTCTTGTAGATCAGTCAAGCTCTAGCTCTAGCTTAGTTAATGCTCTTCACTTCTCATAAATAAGTTAAATTACTTGTAATGTAAGATTCAAACAATTATTATTATGAGTTTTGTGAGATACTGAATATGGAAATTAGAATCTAATTTATAATATTTTTTTAATTATATTTCATTGAAATTGAGAAAATAGTGCACTATTTTTGAATAAATCGGTTCACTTTAGACATAATTGATGAAAAACAGTGAAAATTGATTTAATTTTACGCTTATGTTCAATAGAGAGAAACATAACACATAAAATGTGTTCCATATTTAAGCCAACGTTACTCACGTTTACACGCCTTCCTATGAGTGATGGGTTTTGTGGGATCGCGAGAATATCCTGTTAAATATTAATCAATATTTAGATTTATTGAAAATAAATATTGCTTTCCTCATAAAAAGCTAAGCATCAGAATGAAGCAAATAATTAATAAAATATTGATCTAAAATTTAGTTGATTTGTCCTAAAAATTTTGAAAAACATTAATATTAAGTGACTTTACCTTCTTTGCAATAATGACAATGCCTTCCAGCGGTGTTATGACGACATTTGAGACAAACTCCACCGCTCTTACGACCAGAAAGTTTATATAATTCCATATTAAACCGACACCTTCGGGCGTGAAGATTGCAATTGCATGCTAAAAATTTACATTTAAATATTTCGTCAAAAAAGATAAGTCTACAAAATCATGCATAAAATACATTATGTAATTATAATGAAAATAAAGTCTTGGAAATAGCTTTGAAATCTAGAAATGCTTTTCATAGCTATAATTAGCTGATTATCAACACATTAACTGCTAGACATCTAGACTTATCATCATAATAAGGATGCATTTTAGAACTGAATTTAATGCCCATAAAACTCAAATACTGTTATGAAGACTATTATAGAAATACGACAAAACGATATTAAAAATTCCTATCATTGAAAAATGAAGATAATATAATAACATCAAAAATATTAAATGCATGAATAATGATGATAAATGTATGACTATTTAAACGATAAATTCAATTAATTCCATAGTTTGGAAAAAATTGGCAATTATTTTTGGTTCATTTGTATCCAACCTCTCGTTCGAAATACAATATATTTAAGAACTGCTGGCAGTAAGTGTTTGAGTCACGTCGTAATAAAAAAGATTAAAAACAAAAACGATTCGCATCTATATCTTTGACACCACAAAAGAAATACAGGCATTGGAAACCGTTAATATAGTTTTCAACGTTGGTGGTATCATAGCTTAAGGCGATAAAACAATAAGTGCACACTTGTAAGCACATAACAAAATTAAGGCTTTATTTACAACAGCACACATTGTTTGTGCTAAAACTGTGTTTAAGCCAACGAAAAGGTTTCATATAAGTTAACCTCATATAACATCAAAAATTAGACAAGTCTAGAAAAATAAGGACAAATTGTATAAACATTTAATTTAAAGTGAAAATTTCTTCTAATGCTCACAATACTCATTAGCTTTACTTAAAATATAGTTTGTTAGTTGTTCAAAATCAACTTGAACTCAATTCTGGATACAATCTAAACAACTTTTTATTCAAAGCTTAAGGTTTTTTTTAATTAAATAACTTTTACTCTCATTTATTACAAACCTCTCTAAAAAGAAGAAATTCTGATTTATTTTCATTACTGAGAAATTCAAAAATAAGTATTTGAGATAGAAAAAAGGCTTTTCTCGACTAAATATAACTCAAAGCTAGCTGGAATTTTGTTCTTGAATCATAAAATTAATATCTATATAACTTACAGTATAATACGCTATATAAAAACTTTAATCGTTCTTGAATCTGAAGTTAATTAGAAAGTTTGCAGTTTTTAACAGCAATTTTGGTCTCATTTATGTCAAGCCTCATATGTAAAGCCTTTAAACTAATACTAGTCATAAAAGTAATTTATATTTTGAAATATTTGCTGAAAATGGTATTTTTAAGCGAATATATTTTGAATTTTGAAAATTGAATGCCATACTAGTAGAATAAATGTCATGAAAACACTTGGGCCTTATAATTTGCTTCAAAATATTAGTCATCTCTTATATACTGTATGTAATCAATATTGATAAATACTTCAGTACAACTTTTGCAGCGATCAATATATCATATTCTATGATAAATAGAGTTTTTTGTTTTTTTGCAGCAAATTTTTCCATTTTTCTAAATATAAACACCATTTATTAGTGAAAGAAACCGATATAAAGCTCATGTAATTATTAAATTAAGTATTGTTAGGGAAGGCAACAAAGTTTTTGTGTTGATATTCACATTTAGATCTCTTGCTCCTCCGCAATGACATGGTTTTGCACTACCTCTCAGACATTTCAACATTTTCTTTATACTGTAATCATTCACAATTCTAATGTATATAACATTCATTTTGCCACCATTTCAAAGGAAAGAAGAATGAAGTATGCTTTGAGAGATGTAAGACAGGCTAGTAATGCAGTGAAGCTAACATCAAATATATGTCTTAAGAGAAGGAAAAACTTGAAAATGCATTGAAGTTTCGCTTGGGATCAATCTAAACAATGGCCAAATAGTGATGATTATAATACTCTAGAGAAAGGTGACCAGTGATATAGAGCAAGAGTGGGGGCAATAATCGTGTGGCAAACTATCGTTTAAAGTGCGACCAAATCTAAACAAATGCTAGCGTTTGGAAAATACTAAGTAAATCCACTATATTATTATTGCATAGCATAAGTGACAATAAGTTTAACATTTGATTTACTAGATCTATGGTGTCTATGGTGTCAAACTATCGTATTTTCTTAAGAAATGTGAGATACACTATTGTGATAAGAAAACCATTTGTCAAAAGCTTACTTATGGCAACCGGTAATGTGAGCTTCAGCTTAACGCTAAAGAACCCAAAACCACACAATTAGGAGACATGAGATGAGACATAAGATAAACTGTTTTTCAAGCAGTGCCACACAATTTGGTTATACAGTTGGTGGTAGAGGTATTCGAATGATATAAGAAGTAAAATTGCGAACTAACATAACATAGCGCTTGAATTACTATAATTGATGTGCCTTAAAGTATGCATAATAACATTTCTTGTAACTCTACTCTTAACAATAGATACTCACCAATTTGGATAACAGTATGAATTAATGATTCAAAAGACAGAAACAATCGATTTTTTTGTCTCAAATCATTTTCTTGTAAAGTACTTCTACTGGTAATTAATGAGTTTAATCTGAAATTACTGCTAATTCAAACATCTAATGAATGAAGTGCTTTAGCTTTATTGCCCATATAACTAATTATATAAAAGCTAATTTAATTTTAGTCAAATTATTGATCAATTTCCTCATTATTACAATTCTGAAAATCCTATATTTGCTAATTTATCGAATAGTTTTGATAATAACTGTTTTAATATTTAAGTTAATATTTAAGAAAGAAAAAATCGATCAAATGAAACCTTTAAGTGGTTGTAGAGTAGCATAAATTGAAGTTTGTAAGCGAACTCTATAGTAATTTTGATACGCCTTATAATCTTTTAGGAAAGTCTTTAAATTTGAATCAAATGAAAACTCATTATTAATCAATAAGATGAATAATGACAAATGTCTGTTTTCGAAATATTTATATCTTTGGAAAGCATTATAATCAAAGTATTGATTTAATTTTCGAGAACTTGAATTATTATTATTCAACAAAATTAATAAAAAGTCGATTGTATTTAATCAATATATTAATATTATACTTTTATTGGACAAAAATGCAAATAAATGATAAACTTCCATACACTCACTGCTTATCTCATTGGTTAGTTATGTGTTTTCATTCATTTTCTAATTCTTATTCAAAATTACTATTGAGTTCGATTGCAATCTCCCGCTTAAGTGATTGCATAAATTGAAGTAATATTCGGATATGAACATTATTAGTCAAATTCTGGGTATTTTCGGGATATCATCAAAATTAACAATAAATTATCCTCAATTTAGAATTACTTTTTATTAAAAATTGCAAATTATAAACTCATAATGTTGCTTCAATACTGAGAAATTTAATTATTAATTAATTAGTTTTAGAATAGATGAAAGATAAAGTGCTCTCAATTTCAACTGAAACTAGAGATGCAAAAGTATGTCCCATAAAACCCTTCATATAGTGGAAAATTTGATCAAATCGCAGACTTTTAATTTCTATTGTATGAAAGTTAGTTAGAAATTCATTCATTTGTTTATATGGACTTATGTAACAATATTTTAATCAATTTATCCAACTTTTTGAATAACTTGAAGTTTTTGCTTTAATTTCCCTTTTGTTCAGCAAAAAACAATAGTTTCCATAATTCAATTATAACACAATGTATTATAAATTAATTATTTTCCACAAATCAGTAATTAAGTAAAATTAATTAAAACTTGAAAGAAAAAGTGATATTTTGAACTGCATTGTATTGTATTATATTATGTATTGTTATATAACTTGCTATAATTTAGCGTTCAGTTTGAGCTGTAAAACACTTTCATAAAAACTTTTAGTTGATGTTTAGATACTCTATTCAAAGATATCGAACTAGAAAAAGCCAAATAACTTCTTGAGCACTATTAACCGCCACATGTGTTACACAGTGTTATCACATTCTATTACTACAAACGATGTTCGTTAATAAGTCTGAATGGTAAACAAAATCCAAATAAACATTAAGTCTATTAGTGTATAAAAACATGTTTTGTGTAAGATTGAAGTGAAGGTATACAAAAAATAATGATTAATGAAAAAATATTGAAATGCATTTCTTTTGATTAGTTAGCTTTAGAAGAATTTTTTTCATTAGAACAACAACTGAGTGCAGTCATAGAAACATAAAGAATGACAGCAATGTAAGCAATACGTGCTCTTAATAGCAAAGCATGTTTGCTTACAATAAAACAAAATGAAGTGAATTACTTGATTGAATTTCTTGCATCTTCTCTCACAATGTTCAATCATTTCAGACACTATCACACTCTACTCAACTGTCGACAATAGATTGTAATATTTCAAAACATTGTGCGATAACAAGACAATATTTTTTTAATGCTTTCCTTTTTACAAAAGTATTTTTTAACTAAGGCTGAGTTCGACCACTTTTAACGGATGCCACGAATGCCCAAAAATAAAAAATGAAATTTAATAAAAACATTTCGCTCAACACTAATAAATCATTAATAAGTAATGCTTAAAGCTATAAAATAAATTGAATGATATGAAAGAAAAATAAAATTGAATTTTTAAGTTCAATTGAAAAATAAAAACTTTCGCTTCACAACTACTTAGTCAAAGAATAAAGATTTTAACTGAATTCAATTGAATCAGAGCGGTTTTCAAAATTGTTTTTATCATTTAATTGGATTGAATTCAAAATAATGCTTTTAGCCATTGCTTGACAAGAGAGTCAATTAGTGGTTGAAGTCTCTGAATTTTCGAGAAAAACGAGCATAAATTAGAAACAAACTTTTCAAATTTATTTCAAATTCCCTGCGTTTCAGGTAATTTTAGGCAAAATTTTTGATTTTATTTTGCAAATTTTAGCCAAAAAGTTCAAAGTTTTTAATTTTTTTGAATTTCTTTATGACAAAATCGGATGCAAACTTTCCGATGAAATCTAATAAGTTTTCAACAAATTTTGATAGAATCCAGATCTGACTAATTTAGCAATTATTGAGACTTTTATTTGAAACATTGATTGTTCTCAATTTCTTTCCTCTATAATTATTGATCACATATTAATTAATATGATATAAATTAATAAATTCATGATTTAAAA
>JAQFXV010001054.1:0-15786 GCA_034694065.1 Camisia spinifer
ATCCGATAAGAAACAGAGATTCACAATTTGATATGAGTCTGATATGAGTCACTTTTTTATAGATAAAAAGTATATTCATTAAACCCTTTTTATTTTCAATTATAAAGCTAGTAAACTGAATGCATTCCAGTCCTCATATGTTGAACTCAAATAACGTTAATCACAGAAGTGAAAAACACAAAACTCTTGTCTGGATTTTCGAAAAACATTTAGCAATGTGTTTACTGACAATATTGTATAGTCTTATATAATGAATACAATGTTTATAATGATGTTTTATTATGCAACTCATTTTTATCATAGAAATATACAAAGTCTTTATTGCAATAAATGTATACATTTTTTCTTATTTTTGTTCGAAACGTCTCAATGAATGTTATTTATTGTATATAAATGTAAGATATAAAGCTGGCACTAAGAATTGGTTTACTTATATTTTCTCATACATCTGCTCCCAATTTTTGGCTTCATTTTAGTTTTGCAGTCAACCAAATCCTATTATTCGGGATAAACTATTTATGAATAGTAGCGTTAGAAAAGATATATTTTCTAAGTTAGATCAAAAAGAAAATCTTAAGTTCAATATAGTTTGTCTGCTCATAAGAGAACATTTTTTAGTTCAAATACTTTGCAATAATAATTATTGTACTTTTTTGTAATCAATTCTCGCTATTCAACAACTATTCATATCATACAAATAAGTCATTGAAAAGCTAAACACTAACACTTTTCAAATTTAATAAAATATAAATCATTTGTTCTGAGGAAAAACTCATATAAATATATTTAATACAAGAAAAAATACAATAATGCAAACGCTTTTATGACCAAAGAGTTAGTTATTCGATAAATCATAAAATATATTTCTAAGTGTCAAATATAAAATATTGAAACAGTTGAATGAAAAATATGTTTTCCTGGTGTATATCGAGTCCAAAAGTCATTATTGAATGAAATATATTTTATATAACATGAGTCAATATAAAATAGCATTTTGAAGAACATGCTACAAGTTTAGAAACTTAACATATAATTTAATCATTTTTACTGAATAACTGTTCGAAATTCTGAAGTAAAAATTGTTGCATTTTTTGTAAATTTGCAATTTAATTAAATAAAATGTTGAATTTTTTGCCCAGTTGTTTTCATTTTATTAGATACTGGTTCAGGAATAGAGGCTTTTCAATATAAACTATGGAATTGTATTCTAAGCTTTTGCTAGACTTGAGAGTCTGTTACTTTCATTTTCTTAATTCCCATTTCCCTCCTCTTGAAAAATTCATAGAATTTTCAGATTCATAAACAGATACAGAGTCTCAACAAATTGTTCTGAAGGAGACAAAGACTTATATAACTTATTATAAAGTCTCGACAACACATTCAGACAAACATAATAAGTTGAATACTGTTTTAAATATTCAAATATTGAGTTAGAATAGTATGACACAGAATCTCAAACAATTAAATTAAAGAAAATTTAATATTTAATCCATTCATGAGATAGGACTCAATTTATTCAATTTATTCTATGATTTGAATTGAGGAAAAACTCATGAATAAAACAATAAATTATAAATTATAGTTCTTTAGAATTGTAAGTAATTTTGATGTATAAAAAATCTATTGTTTTAATTGCATTTTAACCAAAAGCTTTTTCTTGAGTTGAATAAAAGTTGTCTAACGGTTATATCTTAAAAGCAAATGTTTGCAATGCGATTGTTTGGATGTCATTTATAATTATTGTAAATCACAATACATGTTATGGTTATCCAACACATTAATGCATTTCAAACAGAGCACTAACTGTATTGTGTCATTAGTTCACTTCAATTTATTCAAAACATACGAGTCTTCTTAACAACATCAGAAAGTCTTACAATTCCCTTTCAAATCAACTATTTCAAGTCTCAAAAATTGATTCAAATTTTTCAAAATTTCCTCAACTGTTTCAAAAATTATTGACTCAATGAATCGCTACATTCAGGGTTTTATTCAATCAAACAAATGGTCATCAGAGATGACATGTCATATCTTTTTGTCTCAACAGAAAACTGTTACATTTGTCTATTGTTGCTATTTATGAACTATATTTGAAAAAACTCAAAACTACTTTTGAACTAAATGTTGAGCTGTAATCCCTAATGATAGTAACGTTTTATATTTTGATAAATTGTGAGTTCAAATATTTTTGGTAATATATATTTAGGAAAAAATGTTCAGCAATTTTACTTGTTATTTAATTCAGTATTTGATAGCTCTAAATAAGTTATAAATAATAACTTATTATATATCTTATATTGAAAATTGTAATCAATCAAAAATGATACGATAGACTTACAAAATGAGACGCAAGAGATTTTCAAAGCGTTTTCTATGAACTTTCATTCACTTATATTTTGAATTGTAAAGAATCGCATTATCCCAAGAGTGCAACACTTTTCTGTAAAAATAATGAAAAAAACATCTATAAAGCGGGCTATAAGCTTGCTTAACTCATTAATATTAAATGTCGTAAGAAGTGTCGCTTCATTTCCATAGAATGATATCATATATTCAAATTCTCTCTCTCTCTCTCTCTCTCTCTCTCTCTCTCTCTCTCTCTCTCTCTCTCTCTCTCTCTCTCTCTCCAGTCCTCGAAACTGACATTTGAATTCAGGACACGATTGAACGAACGTCTATTCAAGTCTTATTCAGCATAACTCGGCTTATTCTACACCAAAAATAACTTCAATTTTCAACAATAAAACCTTAGATAGACTTTATTTACATATTTTCTGTTTTTCGTGTATTTTAATCTGAGAATATTCCTTACTTTCGTTCGTAAAGCAAAAATCAGGGCATAAATATAAGTTTTTTATGGAAATGAATCGATAGTTTACTATCTGGTTATTCTCATTATAACCAGATTTTCAGAAAATTTTCAGACCATTCTCAAGTATAAGCAGTGATTGCGATTTCATTTTAGTAATGCATTCAAAATAAATTTATGATTTTCAAAGTTTATGGAAAATTTTCGTAAAAAGTTGGAATCTATAGATCATTCATATTAATTATATCTTTTGAATATCTTGTTTTTCATGTTTCAAGTTTTTAGCTGCAAAAAAGTTTTCCTTTTTTAAATCTCTGGAAAATTGAAAAATCCTCCGACACATCATTTTTCTATTCAACAACTTTATGTAGATATTGATGACTTATGTTCGGTCCCAAAACATAGAGATCGACTTTGAAATATGATTCGCTTTTGTCATTTTCAATAAACTTATGGCTGAACCAAATTATTTCTAACTATGCAATAATAATAAAAATATGTTTCGGTGTAGTTTTATGTTCCGCTACATAAAGAGCTTTGAGACACAAAGTTGTCGACCGAATGAATATTTACTCAAAAAGTTTAATTTCAAGAAATATTTTCAATGTGTGTTTATTCAAACGTATCATTGAATAGAATATATTTGATTAAAAATTCATTTTTGAAAACGGATTCAAGAAAAGGAAAATCTTGAATTCAATTGATTCTTTGTCTCTTAAATACAAAGACAAATTTTCATGTTTAAAGTCGAGTTTATGTTTGAAACAAAGTCTTTTATAGGACTTTTAATAAATATTCTAATTTCTAAAGAATAAATTTAATGTTATTCAGCCTTTAGAAAATCAAATAAGTTTTCACCGCATTCAGTAAAGTTCAAAATTTGAAAATAAAATTCATATTACATGAAAAGTCTGGTCTCATATTTAAAATTTAGTTTAAAATTTAAATAGAAATGAAATTTTAGATCTCTAGTGAGAATAAACATGCAGAAAAATATTCCTTTTATGTATTTAATCACATTTTCTCGATCCATACACTGACCAATTCTCTGATGAAGGCTGTGCTCAATAGTGAATTGGCATTTGAGTAAATCTACAAAAATAGTCAAGTATGTGATTGAATGCATTTGCTTTCAAATCAAAATATTAAAGTGATTCTAACGCGTCAATGAGATGTGCATTCGAGTTATGCATTTGAACGACTTCTCAATGTTAATGCTATCACTAGTGTATAGCTATGCAGAAGTTTCACACTAAAAGAAAACTTAACATCCTTTGATCGTGTTCTCCGCCATAACTTATTACTTAATTCAAATGTTTTGTTAGTGTGTTATTTCTCAGATCAGAGTTTCGCAAAAATTAATAGTATATTTTCTCTATTTTATTATTTAATTTTGTTATACTAGTGATAATATTTTACTAGTTTTACTTTTGGATTATTTATAATTGAAAAATATATCACTTTATAAAAATACATTTTTAGATAATTTATTACTACTATAGATCCAAAACATTTGCTCATAAGGTGTCTAACTTTTAAATGCATTGAAAAATACAATTAATGTTAATTGAATTAACATGTTAAATTTCGAACTATAACTTTCTACTAATTAAGTTCGAGAATCTTTGTATAAAAATCGAATTTCTTTTGAATTGAATGCAGAAAAATCCTGACATTATATGAAGTGTGTCATAAAAAATGATTAGACTATGAATAGCTGTCTTCAAATGGATGGTTTCGTGCTCTTTAAGGCAGAATAATGTTCACATTCTTTCCTTAAAGAAGTGAATTAAGTTAGATATGAAGCAAAACCAATTCCTTAAACATCATTGTATTCAATAACAAAGTGAAAATAGCAGAAAATGATTCAACTCATCCATTTCAATGTGTGATTCAAATAAATTATTCAATTAATGACTCAATAAATTGCTCTTTAATCGAGTTCTTAACACTTTCCATAAAAATAGTAATTGATTCATAAAATTAAAGTTTGAATTGTCAATCATTAACCAATGATTTGAAAGCCAACAAAAAGTATGAATATTTGTTGGAATATTTAGAGCAAGATTTTCATAACCCATAAATTGTTTATGTGCTTCAGAATATAAGAGCAGTTTCTTTATTTAGATCAGTTTTCTTATATCTTAAAGAGAAGAAAGTGTCACTATAGCAACTCATGACAACATTGATTATGAGTCTTTCAAACCTTACTATCTTTACTAAAAGAAAACATCTTTTAATCCGAACACACTAATGCTCTTTACTTGAGGACTTGTTTAGCTAGTCATCAAAAGCTAATTCACAGTTTTAAATAATTATTATCTGCAGTCATATGCATAAACGGTTATTCAGAAAACTGGATGGCAATTAAATCAGATAATTCATCACTTCAATAATTCTATTCAAATACTGTGAAGTTTTTTTTATAAGTTAATCGAAGCTATACTATAAAACAGGTGTTCAGTATGAACCTGCTTTTGGATTAGAAGATTAGACCCTTTTATCTTGAGTTTAGAAATACTCTCTGAATCAAAACATTGTAGAAAAAGTTTTTCTCATTCATTTACAAAAGTATTAACTTATATTTCAAATAAACTGTTTTTCATTGAAAACCTGTTTTTGCTTTGCTTATACATTGAACAACTTTTAACAGAGATTTTGATGTCAAATAACAATCAGTTTTAATGAAGGATTTTTCAGACTTATAGAGCGCAATGCGAACGGAATATTCTTAGCTTTACATAAGTTTAAACAAGTCTTGGATTGAAATTCAAGTAAAAAAGAAAAATAAATTAGAAAAAATATAATATTAATCCTAACTTAACTTTTAATGAAGAAACAATTAATCTTTGCAATTAATTGGTTTAATTTTCTGTATATTCGCAAAAAATAAAATACATGTGAAATGATTGGATTTAATTGGAAGTCAAATAAATGAATTAATTTTAAAAGATTGTGAAATATTTTAATTAACGAATTGTAAAGTGTTTATATTTATTTGTTCTTTAGATCTTCAATTTGTTCAAATTTTGAACGTTTGAATAAATTCCTTTTAAAAGTATTCCGAACTAATGCTAGATTTGGCGAGTTTTGTGATTCACTCACAGAAAATACCACAACAGGCAAAAAGTAGTGCTGCCATAAATCCACAGAATTTGATAAATAAAGTTATCAATACTCACACAAACATCCAATACTTTATTGAATTCGGACTTTAAATCCGATCTTTTTTGAAAAGATTTAGATATTTATTTCCAAAATCATTCTCAAATTGTTATATAAGTAAATATTTTGAACTAATTTTCAAGAATAAGAACAAGAATTGATGACCAATAAATTTGATTGAATTGTCTTAATCTGAATTTATTGAACCCAATGCTAGCTATGACACGAGTCAAATAGTACTTATCCTTTCAGTAAATAACTCTGTCAGGTGTCTAACAAAGTTTCTCAGAGTAAAGATAATTACAAGTTTGATTTCCTATAGGATTAATGCTCAGGAGTTAGTTAACAGTTATTTGTTGAGTGATTTGAACTTGAGTTTCAAACCATTAAGTTATGACCTGATTTCGGCAATTCATCAAAGCATTAATGATTTTTGCTTGGAATAGAGTTCAGGTCGAAATCATTTCTGAAAAATGACCAAAATATAGTCATTTTCCCATTAGAACGTTATCATGTATTCAATCAATACTTCTTTCTAGTGGAGGATTTATTTGAATTAATCATATGAAATTCAAGACTTATTGTATTTCTCAATTATCTTCTGTTAATGTTAAGAACATACCAAAGAATATTGAAAAAACTTCTCATATGATAATCACATAGCAATCCAATTCCTAATAATCTACGGCTTTAACTCGCGAAATATATTTCTTTTAATATAAGGCTCGAGTTTACTTATAAACAAGAACCTCAAGGCTAAGAATCTTGTTAAAAGACATTGTTATTCGACACTTTTTAATGAAGATAATTCTAAAATAAGTTCAACTTTAAAAAATTATTATTTAAAAAAAACTTTCAAAAAAGATAATAAACTAAAGATTATTATTTTTAATGAAAACAGGATCATCATCACCTTCATCATCGTCCACCTCTTCATCTTCGTCATCATCACCAAAATATCCAGTAATTGTTTTCATTCACGGAGAATCCTATGATTGGGACGCAGGGAATCCATATGACGGCAGTATATTATCCAGTTTTGGTCAAGTCATTGTTGTCACACTTAATTACCGATTAGGGGTTTTGGGTATGATATCATTTACACAATTAATTTTATTTCGTTTATATCATTATAACTTTAATTTAATGAAGTGTAAAATCTAATAAAAAACAATATCAAAAAGTCAAATACTTCTCATAAAAACATGAATAGAAGGGTTTTTGTATTTGAGTAAATTTTCACCAATTTCAATAAGAAACTTTTGCTCAGAGGCTTCGATCACATAAAATGATACAGTTTTCTAACATTCAAATCGTGATCAAATTCATTCAAACCATAATGTCTGAGGCTTTGTGTTTGAAACTCTGTTTCACATTAGAATTTTCGATTAAATCCTTTCAAGTCATTAAATTTTTTTATTGAGTTGAAGTCGAATCCAAGTTATTTTCAAAGGCATTATTGTTGGAATTTTATTATTGAATCACAAATTTATTACCAGGAAAAAAGTCATAAAGCTTTTATCTATGAGAAATTGAGATAAGTCTGATTTCAAGAATGATTGCATAAAATTCAAATCAAAAAAAAAATATTTACAGAATTATTCCTGAATGATTGAAACTCATAAATATATAATTTTACGTTTAGTTACTCTAGAGACGAAATTTTTCACTTCTAACTAAATGAGGAATTTTTTTCTTTAGCATATATTCATATTTCAATTTGAAATATGAATAAATTATTTAATTACTTTAGTTGAGTGATGATATCATCGCTTATTCATCGCATTTCAAGCCTATAAATCGCACTTTATTTTGATGGTAATTGAAATGTATTTCCGCATTACAAATGCCTTCTCTATTAATACATCCGTTTTCTGTACTTAAGCACTAGAATTAGTATCAAAGGCTCGATCCTTCGGGAAGGGTTAGGATTGATGATAATTCGAAATTTAAAAGGGGGGCCAAAAACTCATAGGTTTAGTTCAGTAACTCTGAGTTTATTCAAATATACTCAACAACAAAAATTTAATAGATTTTTAAAAGCTCTTATATTTCCCCCAATGAAGAAAAATACAAATTTTTTTATTATTTGAAAGAATATGGAAAACTAATTTTGATATTTGAGGAAAAATAGAATCTTGTTTTAATTAATAGAAAAATATCAATTTAATTTCCAAATATTGCAGATTAAATTCAATTTGAGATTTTTTAATTTTCAAGTGGAGGATTTCTGCAAACAAAATAGACCCAACCCTTGCCCATGAATGTTGTTATAGTGTATTTTTTTGCCGCAAACCATTGAAAATCATCAATAAAAACATCTCAAGTTTCAATTATTCGCATCAACAAAGTGTACATTAATTATAGGATCCATTGATAAAAGATCTAAGAAAAGCTTTTTTGAGAAGAAAAACGAAAAAAAACATAATTGAAACTAAATAAAAAATACAAAAAACCAGATCCTATTGATGTGTAATGAAAATAATCAAGAATATGAAAAAGCCATTACATTCCTTTTAATCCGGTAATGAAAAAAAAGTGTAACTTTGATTAAACTAAAGCATTGATAAACATAAATCTGATGTTGAATGAGAGCAAAGCTTGATATGTGTTTACTATGTGAGAAATTGAATTGAATTTGTTCTAAGGATTTCTGCCAGCAATGGTTGACGGGTCTGTGAGAGGTAATTATGGTCTAATGGATCAAGTGGCAGCTCTGCACTGGATTCAGGAAAATATTGGAGAATTGTCTGGCGATACTCATAATGTTACAGTTATTGGTCATGGATATGGAGCTTCATGTGTACATTTATTAATGATATCACCGATGGCTAGAGGTATAGTATGTGGTGATATACAGTGTTCATCACACTTAATAATAGAACAGTAATAAACTATAATACCATTTCTTATTGTATATCATTTCCTTGTGTCCGACATTTTTCTTCTCAACTTGTTATGTCAGGCAATACAATGATTGATAAATTATTAATTTATTTCCTTCTCTTTTCAGGCCTTTTCTCTCGTGTTATACTCATGAGTGGCTCTGCATTAAGTCCTTCGGCTATTGCTAGAGATGCCGATACTTATGCCAGACATTTGGCCAAAGCTATCAATTGTCCAAACTTTGTATGCAATTATATTAAACCTAAAAATAAGTTGATTTTTATGATTGATTAGAAGATAAATCTATTGAATTCTCTGATTCAGGACAATGTAGTTATGGTAGACTGTCTTCGACAGAAAAGTATTGATGAAATATTGAGAGTCGATTTGATGGCACCGCAGTATTTGACTGCATTCGGGCCTATCATTGACGGAATTGTAGTGCCTTCAGAACCAAAACAATTAATGCAATCGAGAACTAGTGACTCAAATCATAATTTTGGACCGAATAATATGGGCAACACTTATAACTATGATTTGTTATTTGGTGTGACTCGAGTTGAGGCCCCATTTATTTTTAGTGCCAACGAAGAGAGACATGGCATTGATTTATTGAGACGCGAACGCATATTGCGAACTCTTGTTAGAAATTTATTCGATTATCATCAACAGGTAAGACACTTATATAGGTATATGATCGGCAATATGGAAAAGGCAATTATCGCGAGTTAGCCCTTTTTTAACATTTTAATCAAATCCATCAATTGATCCATCATTTATGTGTAGACAACAAAATTAGAGCCTCTTTTAATTGACAAACTATTTAACATTTTCAAATGAAATACTGATTTCAATGCTAACTAATAGCGAGTTAAAACCTTTTGATGCGTTTCTCTCGTTTCTATGAATTGAGCGATAATTCCCTTTTCCATATTGACAATCATATAGATGTTATATTTCACTCTTAAAAGTCGAACTACACTATCAAATCTCAATACTATTGAAGCCAAATTACTTTCGATTCATTTCATATTCTCTTTTTTACTTTCTTTATGAATGTTTGAACTAATTTTTATTAAGATTGAAATCTTTGTTTGAATAAGTAATTGATTTTTCGCATATTTTCCCCTATAATAAGTTTGAAAGGCTTTTGTTTGTGACGCACTTCACAAAGTTTTAGTGTCTAAAACTTGAATTTATTGATGTTTGAATGTATTGTATTGATGTGTTCTCATGCGAGACGCAAATCAGAGATGAAGAAATCAATATTATGGCAAACATAAGAGAAATGTTGGCTATAGAATAGTCCATCTCTGTCTCAAATGATGGCATATATTGAAATCCATTCTAACTTACATTAACTTTACTTCAATCACTTTTGTTAGGTTTCACTTTCAATGAGTTGATTCGCTTTATTCTGTTTTGAAAAATTACTTCAAATCAAAGCTTAATTTGAATTTAAAATTAATGAATATAATTAATCATTGAATAATGTGATTAAAATTTAAGTGTGAAATATCGCCTCAGACTTCCATTTATTTTCGAGTTTGTAACAAATTATGCCTCATATCATGTTTTTGAATCTCAAATCAATTAAAATATGAACTTTTTGAACGTTATTTTCAACAAAATACAAAAATCAGATCTATTTTTGCATAATTTTCAGAGTTTCAGAGTTTCAGAGTTTAATGAGCTTAACATAAAATTGAAAAATTTTCTAATTTAGGCTTTAGCTGACGAATCCTCTTATACTAGTATGTAATTTAAAAATACTTTAATTAAAAAATTATTAACTGGCTTGAGTTGTATGCTTGTATTCTACTTGAGTAAAGTCTCACGATTACCATTAATAATAAATAGATAAGGTTTTCTAGAAAGTTAGTTTTGACCAGATTTATATAAGACAAGACTCAAACAGTATTACAAAACTCGGATTGTGATTGTTTTAACTTTTTATTTATTCCCTTAATTAAGGCTTTTAAATCACTATCAAATATCTTCACTTTATAAATACTGGAATCTTTATAAATCATTAGTAAATAGCTTGCCTTTATTAACAAACCAACTGTGTATACTCCTAAATCGTTATTAATAAAGAACCCTCCTTTACATTGTTAATAAAGGCAAAGCAGAGACAGACTGACTGTGGGATTTCGAAACTTTATTCTCTATTGTTAGCGTAATCTGAGTTAAAAAAGTAAATGTCATTCGATTTAAATTCTAAAATTGGGATTTTTCAAATTTTAAATGTAGTTCAAATATGTGGACTTTTTTCTCTGAGCTGATTATATAATAAAATTGAAATGAATACTTCATAGTCGAATCAATTTTATAATAATTTTATATGACAAGGATTTTGTACGAATTTTACTGGAAATACTTTTGACTCTGGAGGGAATCTCTAGATTAAAACTAAATTTAGAATTCAGACATTAAAATCATTGAAAATTTTCATAGATTAGTGGAATTCAACGAATATTTTTAAATGAATCAATATATTATGTCTTATGGTGCCAATGAATGTGGTGCAAACCTTTCCATTAATTTATTAATAATAAGGTATTACTAGAAGAATTTATACCTCATAATTGCTGAAATGACTTTTGAGCAAAATCTATTCGACAAAATAATAGTTCATGAGTTTATCTCAATATTTCTTAATATCTTAAGAGGAGCTGAAACATATGAAAGAGTTCCGTTACAGAAAAGAAATAAGAGTAGAAGAAACTCTTGAGATTCAGAAATATTATACTATTATGCCGTTAATTTTCTATCTCTTGTTTGGGAAAGACATCGGAAATATCAAGTGTTATATACAAATGTATAACAAGTAATTTCGATATTTTGGTGTGCTTTCAATTCTAGTGGAGACATGTTTCTTATGTTTCACATAAATGCAATCGATTGTTATGAAAATGGAAGAAATTTGTTTCATATCCATTATTCAATATTTGTAGGCAATATTGTTGACACTGATTAATGAATACACCGATTGGAATCGTCCTATCGAGCATCCAATCAATTTGTTGGACTCAACCGCTGATATTTTAGGCGATGCACTAGTGGTGGCCCCAATCATTGAATCTGGTGAATTACATTCCAAATGGACAATATCTCATCACACATCACAAACTCAATCCTCTTCTTCCGATCCTGGAATACAGAAGTCATTTTTCTACGTTTTTGTATATCAGGTATTCGATATTTTCTCCATTGTGTAACTCAACAATAAATATATATACTATTAGCCGTAGAAATTCAATTTACTATCATGAAAAACCTCATATCTAGTCTTTGCTCATGTATTATGCTATAGAGGGTTCAGATCTGCATTTTTCTTAAGTCAAAGACTTATTTATAAGATAATTGTTAAGGATTCCAAACCTATTCAATTTTTCTACGATGTTTAAAAAATAGACTAAATTGTTACTTTTTAGGTCAAATTTCCTCAAAAATCTATAATTTTTTTCCAAATACAAAATATTTCCCAAAATGAAATCAAAATAAATAAAAGGTCTTCAAAAATTTGCGATTTATGCACTAAAATATGCAAATTTTTCTTTAAATTGTTAACTTTTTCGTCTGATTATTACCAATCAAGAATGTGATAATCACCAAAATTTCAAATCCCTATTGCCTTCCCATTTAGTATACTGTAGACTACTGTCAATTCTAACTCTAAATGAGTTAAAACATCTTCGAATAATTGAATTAAATATGAGAAAGTTTTGTTTCAGCATTAATTATTTGAAATCTTTAATCTCATGCAAACAATAAAGAGATTTAAATAAATTATTCCAAAAGTTAATTCCCGTGTAATTTGAATCTATTGATAAAAATATAAATTGAAGTTTGAATCCTCTAATAAAGGCGATGATATGGTTTACGATATGATCCTATTTTACGCATCAATTGTCAATAACTTATTGCCTTTGTATATAAATATTGTATATAAGAGTGAAGATGGGAATAAACTCCTAAACCAACGACTTGGATGTATGCACGGAGAAGAGTTGGCTTATTTATTTGGTGCTCCCCTTGCCGTTCAATTACTGGGCCGATCAATTGGACATTTTGCCTATAATTATAGTAAGCCTGAAGTAACACTATCTGAAGCTGTGATGACTTATTGGATCAATTTTGCTAAATTCGGGTTCGTTTATATAAATCAGTCAATACTATATAATCTCATTAGCATTTCATTTCTAGTACAATCTGAATAATTTATAGAACTTTAATAAATATGTGATCCAAATATAAATTAAGTTTAAGAATAAGTTTTAGACTTCTTATGAAGTAAGAAAAAGATTATTCGTTAAGATTCTAACATCTTATATGCGAATTACAAACTTTTCTTTCCTAACTTAATCTTCGTTTAAGTAAATAAAATCCTAATTAAAATTCTTAAGTGAAATATTTGGTGGCTCTTTAGGAATAAGTCAGAACAGAAACGATTTGTTCATTTGGTATTAAATTTGGTTAGTATTAGAAATTAGTTTCTCTTCACACTTGCTTAAGAGCAATGGTTAGCTATTGCTTATTATAGAGCTGTAGAGTATCACAAACTAATTAGAATTTTGTGACCATCAGCACAACCATAGAAAAGGAGATTGTATGCAGACATGCATTTGTGCGCTGATTTGTCTCCTGAGTCACGATTCGCATTCCTCTCGATTCGATTCTTTTCGTTTATTTCGTGTCCCTTTTGTAAGAAAACATTTCCTTCTAATCGAAATTCTGCATCGACTGAGACTCACAACTCCTTTTAGGCTATCATGTGTTCACAGTTCTCAACCATTGCCTTAACTATTAATAAGAGTGTAGTGTATAAGCCATTTAGTATGAGGTCTTGTCATCTATTTCAATAGTTTACTTTTATTGAATTTTACAGAATAATAAATTCAACATTTTCTCTCTTTTCTTCCTTTTTCTTTTCTCCGTTTCATTTAATAAACATATAGAGAAATGAAAAAGAAATTTCAATTGAGTTAAGTTTCGAAAAACAGGATCACTATAAGTAGAATCGATTTTAACAAAAATAAAAATTTGTTCTCTCTCTCTCTCTCTCTCTCTCTCTCTCTCTCTCTCTCTCTCTCTCTCTCTTTTAACAAATTTATACATTCCTTGATGTGTTGTTCATTTTCTATTCTTTATACTTTAATATTGTATTTCAATTTTCCCTATTCTGTAATTTAGGTATTGAGATAATGAAAGCTTCTTCTCTTTAATCCAAATATTCCCATAAATTCCTCAATACTATTATTATCTAAATGTGAAAATAGGTTTATAGAAATGTTAATTCATAAATTCATTATATATTTTTAATAGTTAATTAACACATGAATGCCATGAAAAAAACAATCCCAAATTGGCCTTAAATTTAAGGCAATCAATAATTCAAAAAGAGAGTAATATAATTAAATTCTTTAAATTTTTAGTGATCCAAACGGAGGACATAATGAATATGAAACGCATCAGTCAACAAATGACAGAACAAGAGGAAGATTCGATAGCGTTCAATGGCCTCAATATGATTCAATTCAAAGAAAATATCTGATGATAGGTAAAAATGCAAAATATTATATAAGATATATTTCCAAACAGTTTATCTCTAATCAACAGAAAGTGACGTTTCTGTATGTCATGTTTCTATCCATTATTTGTTTCTTAGCATAAATTTTGATAAAATTAAGCAATAAATAAAATTGAAAAAAGTCTGAAATAGTATTTGGTATGAATTTTTAGAGAATCTCTGAATAATAGTGAAATTTCTCACATCAAAACTCGTTAATTGTTCAATCAATCACTTTTCAAACAAAATTAGAGTCTTCATACTATTGAATCTTAAAGTGATATCACATTAATCTTCAGTAGAGCGAAGTCGAGCGCAATAAATACCGAGAAAAATGATCAATACTTTCCCCATATTTGCTATTCATGCCATTTTTGCCTCTTATCCTCTTATTGTCTTCTTATTATTGACTCTCTTTTTCAAACAATTTTTCATTGAATATATTGTTGCATAACTTTAGGAATGAAGCCAAAAGTTAGAGACCATTATCACAGTCATAGACTATCTTTTTGGTTGCATTTAATACCTCGACTACACAAACCCGGAGACGAAGACGTTTATCTGAGACACCATTTACTACAAGATCATGAGAACCCATCAACATATGATGGGATTGTAAGGCAAATAGCCTTCAAATTCCTGCAGCCATTACCGACCCCTCCATTCCAAGCAGGAGTCAGTCCAATACCGGGTCATAAAATATATACAACAATGTCGTCGATATTGAATGGCATTAATAACGATAACTCAGTATTAAATCACGAATCAATTGGTGGCATATCTGTGATCGACGACACTCTAACCAATAAGACAACGGCCACCGCTCTGTCAACTATGACAGAGAACGGTTACGCCACTGCCCTATCAGTGACAATCGCAATCGGGTGCTCATTATTAATTCTGAATATGTTAATATTTGCCGGAGTTTATTACCAACTGGATCGTAATTCAAAGCGAACGGACACACCGAAACGTACTATTAGTCTGGCATCTGGTCATAACCATCATCATCATCATCATAACGATGATGTAAATATTGATTTTCTATTACTTACCATTTTTTACTCACAGTCCTTCTCTCACAACTTTTCTCTATTTTTTAATGTTAATGCATATTATGAGAGGAAAAGACTAATACATTATAATATGAGTAATGCTCAGAATAATTTACTTAAGAATTCTTTAATATTTGTATATTATATCTATGGTTACTATGAGTTTTTGAAAAACTTATATATTTAGGATATTTTTTTCTAAAGCTCTGCTTATTTTAGATCAAAGAATTAATGAAGAAGTATTAGGTATAATAAATTTTAGAAAATACTGCATTAAGTTATTATTGCTGTGTTTTTAT
>JAQFXV010001055.1:0-15782 GCA_034694065.1 Camisia spinifer
ATATCGGTTTTTAATTTTTAATCGGTCCCCTGTTCGAAATCGGGTTTTGGCCCAATGAAGAAAAAGTCTTAGAATGTTATCTTCTACCAAAATGAAAATTTTCATATGATTCGGTGTCTGGGGGGGAATTCTCTATGAATAACTGACACCGTTCTTTGATTGAACACCTCAAAAGTGCTATTCTATGCTTAAAACTAATAATTTTGTCAAATTCATGTCTTAAATAGCAATGCTTTGTCTCAAATATTCACAAATCTAAGCTTATCAATAGTGCAAGTTTTTCAAAGCTTTCATTCATTAGATCAATAGTTTGTTATCAATTGATAATTGCTTTCGATTTATTTGAATCAATTGACAGCCAAATAGCATGTGATTAAATTTAGATTTTTTTTATTTGCATTACACGTTCTTCACGCTTAACAAATAGGACGTCTATCAAATTTATCAGAACCAAAAGGCATGTATTACTTAATTGACTGTATTTTGCACTTCAGTTCACCAAAAAGTGCTTCCTTTCAATCCTTTTGACTCAAATCATAATTATAGGACCAAAAGAGACGCAATTTAATAGAATGGGAGCGCACTTTTCAATCCAATCAATCAAATATTGATGATTCCGAAGTGTGTGGAAAGAAAAAAGAAATTCTATCTCAATTATGGAAAGAACAGAGACTAATGTCAGCCAATATATCAAGTATTCAAACGAGAAAAGCTAAGAATAAGGAAACTTTGCTCAATGATGTTATTCAATGTAAAACAACTAGTATTTAATTTCATTTTTCCTCATTTTTATTCTTATTTTCTCTCATATACAGTAGAAAAACATTCTAAAGAACTATTCGAAAGACTGAACGATTGGGAACTGAAGCAAAAACAACAATTAGAAATGTTAGAGAAAGCTGAAAATGAAAACTTAGAAATGATGCTCAGATATGACCATAAAGTGAACCTTAAAAAGAATGCTATTATTATTGCGATGCAAGAAATGTTGAGATTAGAGTCAGTTAAGCTCACACTTACTGATGAGTTGAAAGAATTCAATCAGTTGGAAATGAGAACTAAAATCAATCAAAAGGTAATTAATCATTTGATTAAATGAGATATTATTTGACAAATTCATTAAACTTATACTCTATTTAAGGAACAATTACAACGCGAAGCTTTTGAAGCATTGCAGAGAACTCGTGATTATAAGAATCAATTGATTACAAATCAAATATTATTAGTTGAGAACGAGTTATCAAATCTGACTCAAGCAGAGATGCAGAGAAAAGATGATCGTTTGGATTCTATTATGAATGATATTAGGACTCAAAGAGCGAAATTGGCTTTACTTTTGTCTAAATTATTGGCTGAGAAAAGGAAGAGAGAATTGCTATTAAGAGAATACTTACAGAAAATGGAACGAAAAAGAGACGAAATGGATGATAAAAACTTTTGGTTAGTTCAGTATCAGTACCTTTTAGAACAACAACCAATTGAGACACAGATTCGTCAGTACGGTATTGATGAACGAGTTGCAAGAGTTCTAATGGCTGTTCACGAAGATAATAATGAACGGATTGTTAATTATTTGCCTCTTTTTATACAAATGACTTTCGATAGACTGAATTCAATGGGAGATAAAGATCTCCTCCATTTAGGGGTCGATGACTTTGAATTGTGTCGACTTATTAGAGATAAGATTGATGAACAATGTTCTGGAACTGCTTCTGCTGTACCAGAAGAGATAGCTTCGGCTCCAATGCCTTCAACTTCTTCGGGAACTGTTATATATGAAGCAAATGAAACTCTCTGTGATATTAAGCTTTGGTGCCAAACAGAATGTGTCATTTGTTTCGATCAATCTGTAAGTGATGATTAGTTTTTCAATAATTGACTTTAAATAACTTGAATTTGATTCTTTTCAGTGCTCTGTTGTGTTCCTGCCGTGCGGTCACGTCTGCACTTGCAATAAGTGTTGTGCATTGATTACATTGTGTCCATTATGTCGAGTAACTATCGATACACAGCAATACCTCTCAGCTCAATAATTCAATATCATATCAATTGTATATTATATTTATTCTATTTTTTATTGGGACACTTTTGCAATTTATCAGATTATTCTATTCTATGTTTCAAATGCCTTTTTATCGAATACTAATCACTTATGCAGAGGTTGTTATAAATATTTTAAGTGCTGTTAATTCTTTGCAATTGTTTTATTGATCTCTCATTGTTTGGAACAACAAAAGTGCAGATATTATGTCATTTACTAAAAACTGCACTTTATTTGATTTTTTATGCTTTTATAATTGAGAAGTTATCTATGTTTCAAAATTTTATTCTATTCAATACTAATATGCAGTATTATTGAATTTTATGCAACAAATATCACCAATTCTTGATTTCTATTCAAGAATTAGTTATTATTATAGCTTTTGATACAACAAAATCAGTTTTATTGATAAATTAGTCTTAATTTTACGGCTTTTAGTGCGTAGTCTCAGGTCTGGTCTAATTATTAGCCAAAATAATTAAGAGGTAAACATGTTTATTAGTTTAATACAATTTTAATTTAGTGTTTATATAGGGCTAAACGATAACAAATTATTTACAGGAAGGAATTTAGGAAAAATTATCTAATTATTTATAAAAATGTTTGCGTCGATGACAAAAACAACTGATTTATAACTATTTAGTTGATAAGCCGTAACGTTCTTTCAAACAATTCAAAGTACTTTTCAATAATCCATAATTTAATCAACTTTTTTCGAATACAAAATCAAATCTAATGTTCAATTAATTTATTAAAAATCTTTTCAAAACTATCAAATCTGTTTAACTTTAAAAGTTATAAATTAAATGTTTTACACTTTGAAACTTATTCTAATATTTGTAATTCAAAAAACAAATAAAGGTTTGGTTAAAACAAACCTTTCGAGATGAAACTTTGCCAAATAATTATCTAATCATCAAATAATTTCATAAATATCAACTTTGAACAAATTATGTATTTTGAACTTATTTCGAAACTATAATAAATTTGAAATTTTTCTCAATAAAAAATATTTACAATTATTAAGAATGAAGACCTTATCAATTGACAACTGACTATTGATAGTACAAATCGGGGTTTTCCAAAGTTATTGTTTTTCAGATAACTCATATCAAACTTTATCTAAAACTTATTATTCGATTTGATTGTTTCTTTACGTTTTAGTTTAAGTGATTAACCTTTTTTCATGAGATTAGATTTTATATAAAATGCAAGCGAATACTTTTCACAAAACATTTATTTTATATTCAAAGCGCAACTCTATTATGAATTTAGTACAAGTTTTTGCATAACTGAATCGTGTTATAAATAAATAAATTATGAAGATTTTCACTTTCTATATTAACATAATTGCGATCACAAGCGCTGTATTAATAATATGTGTAAGTTATTTATTTAATTACTATTAATGAAACTAAATGAGTGAACTTTAAGGCTATACCTGTCAACCTGTCTATAGATACCAAGTAAGTCATACCTGCTGTCTATAAACTTTTGAAAGCTTTGCATAATAGCTCTCATTTATTGATAGTTTCATTGATGTTTGAATTTTTATTTGAATCAATGAAAATTAGAGAAGAATTGCAATTCATATAAAAAACTGTTAATTATAGCAGAAATTTCTTGAAAAAAGTTCAAATTAGCTTTTGAAATAGATTTTCATTTGTTATTATAATAAATAACTAAAAGAGAAAGTACTCTAAAGGTTTTTCAATAATAGCCTTATTTGTTCAATGAATTCTTGCTGTAAAGACTAATTTTTTTAAAGCATTTGATTCTCAATGAGAAGTGAAGATTTTAAACCTTATTTACTTCAATTTTTTCAAAAACTTCATAACATAATACAGTTAACGCATGCAAAAGATTCGCCTTCATTTGAAATCGATTATACCAATAACGTATTCGTAAAAGATGGCAAACCCTTCCGCTACATATCAGGTTCAATGCATTATTTTCGTGTTCCGTCAATCTATTGGACCGATAGGTTTAATAAAATGAAAGCGTGTGGTCTCAACACTGTTCAAACGTAAGTTTTAAAACTTATCATTTTTCACAAGATATGGCAAATAATTTATATGAATGGAGTTTCTTAAACAAATTCCTTAAACAATTTTAATTTATATCGAGAACTCAATCAGAATATTCATTGAAAAAGTGAAAAATGATGTAACAGTTCGAAAATTTTTAATCAAATAAAACTTATTGGAAAAATTTATCTCAAAGTTATATAGAGTGGAGTTCACACGAACCAGAATTTGGAATTTATGACTTCAGTGGGAATAACGATTTCGTTAAATTTGTAAATTTAGCCCAAGAGTCAGGATTACTCGTAATTATAAGATTGGGTCCATTCATAGCCAGTGAAAGAGATAATGTATGAAATGTATTATTCTAATTATATAAATAATTTGAAGACTGATCAAGTAATTAAGAATTGAAACCAATTTTAATCTTAAGATGGGTTTACCGTATTGGTTGGCCACTAAATACCCGAATATCACATATAGAACTAATGATCAAAATTACATTAAATATGTGGAAAGTTGGTATTCAGTATTATTACCACTTATTAAACCTTTACTGTACGAAAATGGAGGTCCAGTCATATCATTACAGATAGAGAATGAATACGGAAGTTATTATGCCTGCGATTTTGAATACACCACATATTTGAGAGATTTGGTTCGATATTATTTGGGAAATAAAGTTGTTCTGTTCACTGTTGACGGCAGTGGAGCCGGTTATCTGAAGTGCGGACACATTAATAATGTTTACCCCACTGTTGACTTCGGTCCCGGTTCTGACCCTAAACAAGCTTTTGGAGCTCAAAGACTATTTGCGGAAAGGGGACCACTCGTTAATTCGGAATTCTATCCGGGATGGTTCGATGTTTGGGGTGAGTCTTGAAAAAACTTAATCCATAGAAGGCTTTATGAGCAGACATGTGTAGGTTTGCTATGGCTGTAGAGACCGCAAATTTTAGGAAATCCAAAATTTACGGCTTAGGCCCCCTTCAAATTTTCAACAACTTAGCCCTCTCTTATAATTTGCTAGAAGTCAAAAATTCAATAATCCTGGCGTAGGATTTTGAAGAAATCCAGATCAGCATTCTCTTTACTCTCGATATTCTCGCTTAAAATTGAATTTTGCTCAAATTAATCATGATATTCATCAATTTTATTTATAATTAGGTGAACCGCACGCTGTTGTACCCGCCGATTATGTCTGTTCAACACTCGATCAAATGTTATCAATGAATGCATCCGTTAATATGTATGATTAGATTTTAAACGTAATTAAAACTGTTTCTAATCTACGAAACTCCGAAATTTATGTTAGTTATATGTTTAATGGCGGCACTTCTTTTGGTTTTATGGCCGGAGCAACAACTGTTCCATTTGGACCGATGCCTACCAGTGAGACATTCTTTATAATTATTAATTACAATCGAAACTATAATTTTTAAATAACTTTACATAATATTCAAAACAGGTTATGATTATGACTCACCCATTAGTGAAAGTGGAGATTTGACTCTTAAATATTTCGAGATTAAGAAAATTATAAAGAAAGTAAGTATAAGAAAAAGTATGAAAAACTAGTTTTCACTGAAAAAAAATTATTTGTTCAGTACGTTTCGATACCTGATATAGAAGTGGCGATAGAATCACCTAAAATGGAATTGAATCCCATAAATATGTCTTATATTAATAATATATTTGATATGTTAGAGAAACCGATTTATTCATTACAACCATTGAGTTTTGAAGAATTTCAATTAAGACATGGATTTGTGTATTACAGCACAAATATTACTTTTGATGCAACCGATCCATCATTACTTGATATTCAAAACGGTGTTTTTGATCGCGCGATGATTTTCGTGAATAAAGTTTTTAAAGGAGTGTTGAGTAGAATGAGAAATATTAAACAAATGCCAATTAGTGTAGAAAATGGTTCAGAATTAGGTATTTTGGTTGAAAATCAAGGACACGCCTGTTGTTCAAAGACTGCTGAACGCAAAGTTAGTTTATCTAAAAATTTTAAAAAGTTGAAAATTATTTGAATAATCATTAATAATATTAATTTTCAATTCAATGATTGAAAGGGTATAATAGGAAACGTATTGTTAGGCTCTAAAACTCTTGAGGGATGGAATATGTTTCGATTATTCACTGATTGGGAGAAAGCTGTTGAAGACATTGAAAATAAACATTTCTCTAAAAAGTCGTTGACAACTGATAACGGAATAATACCATCCTTTTATTCTGCGGAATTCGTATTACCGGATGACACAACTCTTCCATTGGACACATTTTTGCGTTTAGATGAGGGCAGAAAAGGTATTGCTTTTCTAAATGGATTCAATTTGGGTCGATATTGGCCTGTAATGGGTCCTCAAATAACACTCTACGCACCTAAAAGTTTATTCAACGCGTTTCCAAATAAGAATACAATCACTGTATTAGAACTCGAAAAACCTATTAATAAGACTTTAACTGTTAAGTTCACTAAAAAGCATGTAATCGATGGTAAAACTCCAGATAACTTGCTGTCCAAACGTTGATATTTCAATAAAAATTGCAGAGATAGAGATACATATTAATAATTAGACAAATTTAGTTATTTTGCGCTAAATATGAGTTTTTAATTAAGTTTAAAATTGTAAAATTTGTTTAAATGTTTGTAAATGATATTTTTATTGGTTATTTTGACAGCAAAAGAATTATTAGATAGATAATTGAGATTAAATTATCTTCTCATTTCACTTACTCTAATGTTATGCCTGTTATCGAAGCCTGTGTTACATAAAACTCAAACCATTGCAACATATTTTTATAAAATAATAAAATATTGTTCTTCACTTCATTCATATAATCAAAACTTGAGCATAAGCTTCAAATTAATGCATTTTTGCCATCAAATAAATATCAGAAGTTATTTTCAAGACTAATATAATTTTTTTCTTTAGATTAGAAGATGTATAAATTGTAAGCAATCAACTTATGAACTAAATATTCGATTTTACATTTGAAACTCGAACTCTATCACACTTTCCCAAGTTATTTACATCACTGAATAAAGTTCTAAATATGAAAAGTTTAATTTTATTTATAAATATATTGGTGTTCATAAGTTCAGCAGTAAGTTATTTATGAATAATTTGTCATTAAGTTGAAGAAAATTAATTTCCTTTTAAAAATAAAGCTAAAAAAGCTCTTATAAATGAGTTCAAAGTTTTTGATCTATAGGAATATTTTTGAGACAAATTTGAACCTCAAATTAATTTTGGTTAAAACTTTTAATTTTAAATCTAATTTACATGTACTTAAAATTGATTGAGAATCTATTAAAAAATAGTTATCGATTGATTCGCGTAAATTCGAAATCGACTATAACAATGACACATTCCTCAAAGATGGTGAACCCTTCCGCTACATATCAGGTTCAATGCACTATTTTAGAGTTCCGTCAATCCATTGGACCGATAGGTTCAAAAAATGAAAGCGTGCGGTCTCAACACTGTTCAAACGTAAATATCAAAATAATTATTTTTTCAAAATGTTTCTTATGATTTTCCGATTTCCGAACGTATGATCGCATTTTCCGATCCGGTATTCGGTTCAGATTAAGAATAGGTTCATTTTTTTAATCATTCTTCAAAATTTAATTAGATTTCGTACTTTGAAAACAAAAAATTAAAAGTTGAAAACTCATAATCTTTATTTTATTAAATTTGAGCTCAAAAGTTGTCACATTAATTAAAGGTTACAAATTTTTTCAAAACCAACTTTTATAAGTTAGTCTTCAAAACTCGACGAAAATACAATAGAATTATGGAGAAAATTGCAGTAAAGGTTGAAAACTAAGTTTTCAATTTATATCGAGAACTGAATCAGAATATCTATTATGCTTTTAAAGGAATAAAACATAGTGAAAAATTTATCTCAAAATTATATAGAGTGGAGTTCACACGAACCAGAATTTGGAATTTATGACTTCAGTGGGAATAACGATTTCGTTAAATTTGTAAATTTAGCCCAAGAGTCAGGATTACTCGTAATTATAAGATTGGGTCCATTCATAGCCAGTGAAAGAGATAATGTATGAAATGTATTATTCTAATTATATAAATAATTTGAAGACTGATCAAGTAATTAAGAATTGAAAACAATTTAATCTAAAGAAAGGTTTACCGTATTGGTTGGCCACTAAATATCCGAATATCACTTATAGAACTAGTGATCAAAATTACGTGAATTATGTCGAAAATTGATATTCAGTATTATTACCACTTATAAAACCTTTACTATACGAAAATGGAGGTCCAGTCATATCAATACAGATAGGGAATGAATACGGAAGTTATTATGCCTGCGATTTCAATTACACCTCACATTTAAGAGATTTGGTTCGATCTTATTTGGGGGATAATGTTATTCTATTCACTACTGACGGCAGTGGAACCGGTTATCTGAAGTGCGGACACATTAATAATGTTTACCCCACTGTTGACTTCGGTCCCGAATCTGATCCGAAACAAGCTTTTGGAGCTCAAAGACTATTCGCCGAAAGAGGACCTCTCGTTAGTTCCGAATTCTATACCGGATGGTTCGATGTTTGGGGTGAGTCTTTTGAAAATATGGATTTTATCTACAATAAAGAACATCTTGAAGCTAGAATTTATAAAATTATGTTCATATTTAGGTGAACCGCACGCTGTTGTACCCGCTGATGAAGTTTGTTCAACACTCGATCAAATGTTATCAATGAATGCATCCATCAATTTGTATTAATAGGTTAGAAACTTAGTTAAAAAGCAGACTCTAATCTATAAAATCTGAAATTTGTGTTAGTTATATGTTTAATGGCGGCACTTCTTTTGGTTTTATGGCCGGAGCAATAACTGTTCCATTTGAACCGATGCCTACCAGTGAGACATTCATTATAATTATTAATTACAACCGAAACTATAATTTTTAAATAACTTTACATAATATTATTCAAAACAGGCTATGATTATGATTCACCTATTAGTGAAAGTGGAGATTTGACTATTAAGTATTTTGCTATTAAAAATATTATACAGAAAGTAAGTATAAGATAAAGTATAAAAAAATTGTTTTCACTGAAAATAATTAATTTGTTCATTACGTTTCGATACCTGATATAGAAGTGGCGATAGAATCACCTAAAATGGAATTGAATCCCATAAATATGTCTTATATTAATAATATATTTGATATGTTAGAGAAACCGATTTATTCATTACAACCATTGAGTTTTGAAGAATTTCAATTAAGACATGGATTTGTGTATTACAGCACAAATATTACTTTTGATGCAACCGATCCATCATTACTTGATATTCAAAACGGTGTTTTTGATCGCGCGATGATTTTCGTGAATAAAGTTTTTAAAGGAGTGTTGAATAGAATGAGAAATATTAAACAAATGCCAATTAGTGTAGAAAATGATTCAGAATTAGGTATTTTGGTTGAAAATCAAGGATACGCCTGTTGTTCACAGACTGCTGAACGAAAAGTTAGTTTGTCTAAAATTTTAAAAAGTTTAAAACTTTATTACTGTTTGAATAAACTCTAATAATATTAATTTTCAATTCAATGATTGAAAGGGTATAATAGGAAACGTATTGTTAGGCTCTAAAACTCTTCATGGATGGAATATGTTTCGATTATTTACTGATTGGGGTTTAGCTATTAAAGAGGTTGAAAATAAAAATTTCATTAAAAAGTCTTTAACTACTGATAACGGAATAACACCATCCTTTTATTCTGCGGAATTCGTATTACCGGATGACACAACTCTTCCATTGGACACATTTTTGCGTTTAGATGAGGGCAGAAAAGGTATTGCTTTTCTAAATGGATTCAATTTGGGTCGATATTGGCCTGTAATGGGTCCTCAAATAACACTCTACGCACCTAAAAGTTTATTCAACGCGTTTCCAAATAAGAATACAATCACTGTATTAGAACTCGAAAAACCTATTAATATTAGTTTAACTGTTAAGTTCACTAAAAAGCATGTAATCGATGGTAAAACTCCAGATAACTTACTGACCAATCGTCGATATTTCAATAAAAATATCAGAGATAGAGATACACATTAATGATAATTAAACAAATTTAATTATTTCGCACTCAATAAAAGTTTTTAATTAAGTTTTAAATTTGTTATAATGTGTATAAATACTATTTTTATTGGTTATTTTGACAGCAATAAAATCATAAGTAAATTGTAAATACTTTGCTGTTTAGTGTGAATTAATTAAAAGATCTCAAAGTTATGTCGAATGTAAAGTAATTTTTAGTGAGATTGTATTAATTTATTTTTACAATAAGTTTTATCATTATAAAAAACGAATCAAATTCTTAGAATAAATCATTGGAATTAAGATACTTTAACTTCAATTCTATAATTTTGAATCAGTATAATAGATATGTTACTTGAGACACATTCTTAAATTACTTACACTTCTCGGTTTCACTGCTCTAAAGGTTAAGAAATAAATTATTTGTTTTCAAATCAGATTCTTATAAAGTCATCATTAGCTTATTCTCGAGCTTTTTCAACCCATTTCTATAATAATTTGCTTTCTATTAAGTTAGTTTTCGACAAGAAATTTAAAAAAAAAGTTTATTTAATAACATTTAAAGTTGATTATATACTGTATTCAAATATACAGAAAATTCGTTGTGAGTTCTGCAGTGTTTTATTATTTGCAACGCTTGACAACCGGTTGTTATACATGTAAACAAATTTTACTATAAGATATATGAAATAGTAACGATTTTTTACATACATAACAACCGGTTGTCAAGCGTTGCAAATACTAAAACACTAGAGAGTTAGTCATAAGTTCAGTTTAATAAAGCTTTGAATGATTTTTAAAAAATAAGTGTCGAGCCTGAATAAAAGCCCTTTATAATATCAATTTTCATTGTTATAGGGCTTAACTCAAAAGTTTAAAAATCAAAATTTTGCGGTTTTTAATAAATGATAATAATTTAGTTAATATAACAGGTCCTGACATCTAATCTATGTTTATAAACTTTCACATCAAATACATTGCTTTCGAGAAAAGTTTGATTATGTGTTTAATAGATGGCAGTAATGTCTCCACTAAATTAAAATTTACGGCTCACACCTCTACACAATCATCACTTCATTTTAGATCAAATAAAACAAACAATAAACAAAATAAGTTTAAGGTTAAAAAAATTGATATTTATTTTAAAAAAGGAGATAATAATTAAATAGATCGACAACAATGGCGATGGCGTTGCAGAAAAAGGCGAACGTATGTATACTTTGAATATTTAAATAAATTTAATAATTGTAATAACTATTTAATTGCCTTTAATTTGAATATACGTTTAGGTAAGACTTCCTCCAGAAGTCAATCGTATTCTTTACGTCCGAAATCTTCCCTATAAAATAACAGCTGAAGAAATGTATGATATATTTGGCAAATATGGAGCCATTCGTCAGATAAGAGTGTAATTAATTCAATATTATCTTATTTAAAGAGTTGTTTAATTAATAATTAATTTATAATTTTAGTGGTAATACACCTGAAACTCGTGGAACAGCTTTTGTTGTATTCGAAGATATATTTGACGCCAAGAATGCGTGCGACCACTTGTCGGGCTTTAATGTCTGCAATAGATATCTAGTTGTTCTTTACTATCAATCAAATAAGGTATTAATTCTTTTTTCAAACATTTAGTGATTGTTAAGTTTTCCTTATCTCAAATGGTTTTCGAAATTAAATCAATTCTTCGTTAATTTGATTACAATTTGAGTTTTATTTTAATTATTATACAATTATATGTTTCTGTTGTTTTATTTACTATTAATTTGATGTTTATTTTTATTTTTATTTAACAGGCATTCAAAAGATTAGATGCGGATAAAAAACTAGAAGAAATCGATGTCATTAAGAAGAAGTATAATATGACTTAAAATTGAATTCAGATTTATTTTTTGTACTCATTCATTAGTTCGTAGTTTTCATTTTCAATCAAATGTAACTGTTTTTTAATTTATGTGAAAATATGAATAAAAAGTTATATTAAGCTTACAATCAAATGATAATTAAGTTATGTTTAAATCTCATTCTTAAAGACTATATAATATCGAAACATCTTTTAATTAATTAAATGAATTCATATAAAACTTATTAATGTTTTAAATAGAAATAAAAAGCATTTCAAAATCGAAATACAATAAAGTTTACTCATTAGACACCAATTCTGAGAGCATTCAAGCTATGATTCAAAGCTTGAAATAAGTGATTAAACACTTGAAAAGTATTTTTTAATCTCTGAGTTATTAAATCGCAGTCAAAATAACAATTAAAGTCGAAATATCACCAAATCTTATAAACCTATAGCTTATAAGTCTTAATAACGATTGAAAAACTAATTGATCAAAAGCTGAACAATATTTAACAGACAAAAAGGTTTTGGTAATAAATGTAAACTGATTGTGATTCTCATAAAAGATGTTAAAGACCTCACAATAGCCTTAAAGAACCTGAAACTTTGTCGACGCGATCCAACTGTCCATAAATGCAAAGGACAGTCGTTGAGCCGGACTTGACCTGTGTTTTACCGGCGTCTTGAACTAGATATGTCGGTAATCCAAGTGAAAGAGCTTTCTTTTCTAATTCAATCAAGTGTTGAGTTGATTCACCTCTTAATACGATCTTTGTTTCTCCGAATTCGAACCAACGAATCAAACTCTCACCGAATTTGGACTCGTCTTGAAGTAGGATCTGATGCATGCCGAGAGCCGAATGTGCGACCTGTGCAGCAATCTTTCCCACACCCATTTCAAGGCTTGAGTTCACTATAAATACCATTTTATAGACTTCGTTCACATCTTCAGTCAATTAATTAATAAAAATCAGTTAAAACAACCATTAAATCATTCATAGGTTTCAAACACAGCCAAAAACTGTATCAGAAAGTTATTTATGAGAAATAGTAATAAACTAATAATTATTGAGACCATTGTCATCATCGTCTTCATTATCAGATTGATTGTCGACCTCGAGTTCAAGCGGTGTATCCAAGTCTGCGTCCGTGTTCTCGAAAATCCAAGTCGTGGCCAACTCTGCGGATGAGTTATTCGTATAAAATAAAGCCTTTTTGGCTGCGATGGCAGTGATTCCCATCGATGTCAAGACAGACATCAGCTGTTCGTCTGGTTTCCAACCCTTCAATTGCGAAGATCTATGTCTGAGAGTCGTATCATTAGATCCAACGCCCACTTGAACTGAAGCGATCCCTGAAGACAACGCCCCCTCCTTTTCAGCCCCGTCGGCGACCCCGCGATCACTATCTTTATTACTCATTAGTAATAATGGTCTCAATTCTAATAACTGTTAATTAAGTTTTTCAATCATTTAATTATTGATCAATTCATTCAAAATTCAATCTTTTATTTTAATTATAGTTATAATTGATTTCTTACTCGTTTTGATTGATTTATTTGATTATTATTAATAATTAGTGAATGTTTTAATGATCTAAACAGATGTTTGACAACTGATGGCATAAAATATCAATAATAGCTCATAAAAAGTCACATTTCGTTTTCGAGTTAATTATTTGATACAAAAATGATTTTTTTTATTTTTGTTTTTAAGCAATAGATGTCAGAAATATAGTTTCGCTTAAACTTTGAGACAAAACCAGAGAAACTTTTTCTGCATTACGTTATACAAAAACTTTATATTGAAAAAGTTTAATGAAATTATGATTTACTTTTTAACCAAAATAATTAAGTAATTTATATTCAATAGTATTTAAATTCGAAATGAATGCAATCATTCAAACTTTTTTTTTAAAATCCTATTCAAAGCAAGTTTTTGTTTGGCAATTGTTTTGCATAAGTCTAAAGATATTTTCAAAAATAGCAAAAAAGATCAATTTTTTATTATTGATTATTAAGCTTAATAAATACAGGGATTACTTTTCTGAAGATAAACCTCAACAGATTTTGAAGGTTGAAAATTGTGTCTTAAAGTCTATGAACAGTTTTAAAGAAAAGCTGTGACAAACTTTTTAAACAAGTCTGAAAATTCCTCTGCATTTCCTTTACAATTGAATTTTGTGAGAAACTAATCTTTGATGAAATGAAATTAAGATTTTCCTTTTGATGAATCCAATGAATAAATAAATAAAAACCAGGATATGTGCAGACTTGAAATGAGATATCTAATTAAATTTTATTTAGTAATGCAAATCAATAACTCTAAATGTTTCCAACATTTGGTAATTATTGAAATTTAATAAATTTAAACTCACAAGACTTAGTGAAAAATAATCTTTTATTAATAAGTTAATTAAAAATCCTCTCAAGAACCATCGTCAGGGAATTGATGATAAATTTGAAAAGTATGTTCACTAAATAATAATTGCTTTGTTAATTATGAATGCGCAGTTTTGACGCAATTTAATACAGCTAATTTATTTATTTTTTCATTAACTTCTATGTTGTTCAGGAGATTTGTCAAATTGGAAGGAAATTGCATTTATTGCAAACTTTATAACACGAAATAGTGAACAAATTTTTAGCATTAAATAAAACATTTATATAACACATTTAATTATATTGTGAAACTTGCATTTTAGTTGTTGTTATGGAGATATTTTATGCCAATGTCATTAACGATCAATTGTTCTCAATTCGTTGTTTAAGTTCCCATATATTTAATCTTTTTAGAATATCCCAAAACTAATTTCGATCATTTATTAGATATTTTCATGTAGTGATAATTTATGCATAAAAACAATTTACTCCTGAAAATCCATTTTAATTCATTTCAAAAGTAGAAGCTTTTTGAATCTGTGGATTAATTCAATCCCAAATTAATTTAAGTTATAATAAAATTTTCTATAAAAGATAATTACTTTTTGTCGCATCAAATAATGATAATAACAAAATTCTAGGAAACCATTACTTTGTAATTTTTGCTTTTCATGTTTAGAGGCGAAAATTTGATATAAAACTGCTTAATATTAATAATTTATTTGCTTTTTGCCAGACTTTTGTAAACTCTGAGTGCAATTTAAAATAATAGCTATAAGAACGAGAAAAATGATCTTATTATTCATGAAATTCGTTTTATCATAAATAATTTGCAACTTTTTATAGAAATTCGAGCTAAATATAAAATTTTAGGATTGAAATGGATTTTGATGATGCACTAAATGTGTTGAGTGATGAGAAAGTTACAAATCCAAGTGAATTACAACTCATATCATTCTGAAATATAAAAAATAACTATATAAAAATTGATTGACTACACAAAAGGCATTGCTTAAGACTATTCTGCTATTGTGTTCAGCAATAGAAATAGATCTCAACGTTTAACGGATGAAAAAGTTTATTGAAAAATTACGGTTTTCGCCCATAAGAATTTCGAAAAGTTTTTATCAAATAATGTCTATTTTATTTCCAAAAATAATTTTTATTGCATTAAATCTATATAAATGACCGAATTTCCACATTTAAACTCAATGATAAATAAATGCTATTATAGTTAATATAATGGCTAATGACTGAGTTGAGAATTATCAGAGTGTTTATAAATAAAAAGGACTTTTGAAGTTTGGTACCAAGATTTTGTTGAGGATTATAATAGATTTACAAACATTAATATAAATGTTGTGAACATAAATTACTTCAAGTGTTGACAGACTCT
>JAQFXV010001056.1:0-15779 GCA_034694065.1 Camisia spinifer
CTATTACTTTAGAATTTTTTAGTACTCATTCAAACCAATTCAAAAGTGTTAGATTCGTTGAGAAAGCGCCCGTTCAATTGGATGGCATTCCCTGTCAGCCTTTTAGGTTGAGTGTGAACTAAATCCAAACCTACGACGAGTTACAGCTTAAAATAGACTCTTGTGAAAGGTTGCCATTAATTCATATAATATTATATCATTATATTTTGAAAATAATTTCTATTTAAGCATAAAGATACCAAAGTTTTTAGTGAGAATACTGATTGACCTCAGTATTTAAGGTGCTTTTAATTCACGATTTTATGTTTTACTAACTTTTACTAATACTTGTTGAAACTTTTTGTTGCAAATCTAATTATTTTTTTGAATCAATTGTATCTTTTTATTATTCGTTAAAAGTTGTAAAAAAAACAATATCTAATCATTCGAAATATCGTTTAATTTTCATAGAAAAACGATCTGACTTTCAAGTAAAGTATAAATCACTTTCATTACAACATTAGAATAGATATAATATAATCACTATTTGGATTGTAAGATAATTAACTGTTTATGTTTTTGTTTTAATATTATTTAATTAACTAAATGTAAGATTTTATTCAATATTTTTGTTGATTAAATTAGTTTTTGAAACTTTTATAATACTCTTTATTGTGTATTGAGATTAAATGTTAATTTATTCATTTGTGTCACAATCGGTTATTTTACAAACATATGATTTCTCACTATTTATTGGTTAGTATTTCAAGAGAACTCTTGAAAGAATGAATTTATATTTACAATAAGAGATATGAGCATAAAATTAGAATTATATGACTAAAAAGTGCTCTTAAGTTACACCAAGTGGTACCGCAAGTGCAGCCCCGGCCGGACCTAACAATAGAATGAAATGATAATATTATAATTTAAATAATAGTTTAATGCAATGAATTGATTAAGAAATATCGGTTACAGACCTAATGCCAATCCGGCGAGAGTTTCGCTCAAAAGACTCATTGATTATGAATATTAATTTATATATGATGTGATAGAATCTCATCCAAGTCCGAACCCCCCGAGACCTCCGCCGGCTCCAAAGCCAGTAGCAGAACCGGCACCTCCACCCGCGGCCCCAATTCCAGCCCCAACCGTCCTAAAAGTCGATTGGGTTCCAAAATTAATTCAACAATTTAAAGCGATTCAATTGGTGTTTACTTACGCTCCAATTCCACCCCCGAGTGCACCTCCAACACCAATTCCTCCTCCAATACCAGCCCCAACAGCCGCTCCAACCCCTGCACCTGAAAATCGAAAAAATAATTTGTTTTAATTTAACTTATTTCATATCAAAAGAATTCTTAGCTTTACTAAAATAAAAATTCATCAAATAATTAAATGACAAAATTCAATTTTTTCTCTCAAATAAGTATGTCTTTCGTTTGAACTTATGTTAGAATTTTTTTAAGCTCAGGAATCTCTCAATAATCCTTAACCTCATCTTAATCTATAATAATTATTAACTTTAATTAATTTGATAATATCTAAAATAAAGTCTCACCGATTGCACTTCCGAGTCCTGCACCAGAAGCTCCAGCGCCGAGACCGGCACCAATACCTTAGAATAAATAAATTCTTAATACAAGGATTCATAAGGAAAATGGATATTTTACCCGCTCCGAGACCACCAGCTAATCCACCTCCTAAACCTCCTCCAAGGCCAACACCAATCGCAGTTCCAAGATCTGCGCCCCCACCTAAAGCAGCACCGATTGCTGCCCCCAGACCTGCACCTAACCCACCGCCACCTCCACCTCCACCTCCACTCCCTCCTGCAAGACCAGCTCCTGCTCCGAGACCAGCTCCTAAACCAATGCCAAGACCTCCTCCTAAAAAGTAAGTGATATTAGCATTTTTCCTAAGTATTCATTCCTTGAAAGCATTCAAACCTAATCCACTCATCCCTGACAACACTCCCGCAGCAGCTAAGGGTACTCCAAAGCCAAGACCGAGACCAGTTGCATCTCCGATTGCAGCCCCGGCAGCGGCCGGACCTAAAATTGAGTCAGAAAACACATTAAAATTATTCGAAATGGAGATTAACAAAGATAATAAATAATTACCCGCAGCCAAACCAGTGAGACCTGCGATAGTTCCAAGAGCTCCACCAACCCCTACGAGTCCGCCCGGATTAAACAACACATCACCGATAGCACCGCCAAACGTGTCATCTATTCCTGCGACTGTTAATAGGCCATAACGACCAAAAAGATCTCTCCCGAGATGACGAATACCGAATCCTCGGCCAACTATATTGGTTCCAATCCTTAAGCCAATACCACCCACACCTAAACCCCCAATGCCTCCGAGGCCTCCTAAACCTAATGCCCCTCTACCACTGTTAAGCAAACCAAAACCACCCGGAAAAATACCCGTATGTTTACCAAACACAGCTTTATAATAATCGTGACCTTTAAAACAAAATAGGATTCTTATCAGACTTTGTAATCAAAATATAGAATAGAAAACAATTTTGATAAATATTTAATAATCAATTCCTTAAAATAATTGAAAATTAGTTCAAATTAAGCTAAATAAAAAAATTATTAAAAATAATGTTTCAAATTGAAAAAATGAAACGGAAAACTCTGAAGAAGTAATGAAACTTACCTAATAATCGTTTGACAACATGTCTTCTTCTATGTTGTCTGTGTTTAATTCTATGTTTCCTGCGTTTTCTTTCTCGATGACCAAATTGTGCCCCAACTTCAGGTAATATGAGATCAATTATCAACAAGTAAATAATAATCGAAGTGAGTAAAGTCCTATTTCTCTTAATCATAATTTGAATTCAAACATTTCTTCATCGAATGAAACAAATTTCTCAAACCATATTAAATAACTTTTCTCAAGTTTTTCAAAAGTTATCTTTCATTTCATTCCTTGATAGACAATATTATTCTGATTCCTGTATAATCATGTTACTATTTTTTGAAAATACTCTATTTTAAGTATTGGACACACGCTTTTATAAGCTATCATTAAATAACTTCAAGTTATTTAGGAGTTTCAGTTGCGAATTCACTCCTTTGAGGGTAAATTATTTTACAATCACAAAACATGTTTAAAATTGGTTTTACATACTGTATATAGAAATATTAGAAAGTTAGTAATCATAGAATCAACCTTTAAAGTGAACTTTGAGATAAAATTTGTGTTATTAATACTCCAATATTTGATCAGAAATGTCAAAAATAAAATATTTATAGATTTATGCACACCTTCAAAGGATTATTGAAATAATATTGATTAAGTTGAAATATAAGTCTGACAAGTCGGATAAGCTTTGAGCATTTAATACATCAAAATATGCCCAAACTATGAAATATTCAAATTATTACTATTGCTAATTCAACTTCTATAAGATCATCAAATCTGTCAAAGTCTACAAATTATGGCTTAAGTCCGTGTTTAACTCTAGTTTCTTTTAATCAGGTGAACGAAATGCAGTTGATTTAAGTTAAAATCAATTCAAACTTTGCTGAAGTATATTGAACTTATATATTATTTGCTAAATCATATAGTTGTCATTATAATCTTTGATCTGCAGCTACACTATCTTCTACAATAAGTAGTTCTGTTCTAAAGACAACAAATTTTGATTCATTTGATAATAAAAGGATTCAGATTTGATGTTCATCAAGTATTCATTGTTCGATCGAAAAACAGAAACTGTAAGTGTTAGCTAAAAGTAAAAAAGTTTTGCATAGTTCTAATAAAGTAATGTTTGCCTCAAGGTTTGAAAGTTAGATCATATTATAAAGTAAAAGAGAGCATAAAAAGAAAATATGTAGGACTTAATAGACAAACTTGAATATGAAGGTGAATACAGAGCAACTATAGAATGCTTTACTTAATTTGTTTGGCATCATTACAATTTATTGCTATTTATAACATAAAGGTTTCCAATCATAGGCTTAATAACCGAACACAAAGACCAAATTTAATTGATTAGCAATGAAAATAAGTCTAAAAGAGAAAATAAGTCAATGCTTTTGGGCAAAAAATATTCTATTTATTTTTAGTATTGATGGAATTAATTGTGATTCCAATTAGTATTTAATTAGCTACAAATTTAACAATCGTATTAAAATTGCATTTTCATTGATATTGATTAATAATTAAAGACATCACCAATAATTGATTTATAATATTAATGGTCATAAAAAGTTTTAGAGAACTTATTACTCTGGTTTCTTTTGTGGAGATAATGAATACTTCTTTTGAAAATAAATCATTTCAAAAATTCTAAATTTATTTATTGGAAAATTGATTGTGTAATGTGATAAATTAGGAGCAAAGTTATTCCAATATTAGAGTTTTGGATTTGAAAAGATCTTTGGATAAGTTCATATTTTGAATAATATGAGATCAATTCACCCAAATATAGAGTGAAAAAATGAGTACGACTCCAAAATGAGATTTTAATAAGCTCTGATCACATATTTCGCAATATATGAGACACTTCAACACTCACTTACAGGTGATTTTTGAATATTCTTTAATTTGAAACCAAACACAAAAAATTATTTATAAGATTTATTGCATTAAACTATTCGGCAGTTCAAGAATATGTGTTTGAATCCCTTATGAGTGCAATTGGTAAATCGGGTGAACCAAAAAATTGCACAAATTTTGGTATTAATTTATAGCGATTGTACTGAATTATATTGAATGATGTAATCTATGTTTTAAGTTTAAATTAGGAGAACCAGCCCTTAAAACTTAGGAACACACGCATTAGTTTATGATCGATTAATACATTTCTTTTTGGTTTCAATTTTATCAGTATATATGCAACTAATAAAAAGTTTTCTGCATATTATTTATTCACTTAACAATTTAAGAGTTCACAGAAATTAAGAATTACTTCGAAATAGTTTAAGCTCTCAATTATAAAAATTGATTTGTTTTTATTCAAACTGATGTTCACAGACGGGAAACTTACATGTGATTTAGTGGTTGTGGTATTTGTTAATATAACTTCAAATGCATAATATGTGAGGCATTTTCTGATACATATCTTATCTACTCTTAATTTATTTAATTTACATAATTATTTGCCCTAAAGACTAACTTAGTTTAGATCAAAAATACTTTACTTTCATTATTATAGGATAGACTTTCAATGTTAGGCAATAAAGAGTTTAAATATTTTATTGAATTGTGAATTAAGGCTAAAAAATGAGTTTTTTTTCAATTAATTCATGCCATTCGTACTAATTTAGAAATTTGTTTTATTGATACAAAAATAAAGTTCTTTTTTATCTTTAAGACTGCAAATATTTTACTCATAGATTGTCCTCAAATTTCAAATTCAGAGTTTCAAAATCGAAAGTTCTTTAAAGTTAAAAGTTTTTTTTGTGAAATATTGATTTTTTCATTAATTGGAACATTACTTCAAATCAATATTTACAGTATTAAATATAATTATTAAAAAAATATTACATTTTAGTTGTTTTTTGTGAATTTGAATCTTATTATAATAGCAGAAAAATATAAGATTACACTAGAATTTCATGACAAGTATTACGACACAAAATTCTAAATGCATTGATGAAAGTGTAGATGAGTTAATACTTAACATGCAGTTTGTTTTCGTTTCTCAATCATAAAAATCGTCAGTTTTTGTATCAATTTTTAAATGCCTTTAATTCTAATATCGAAAGCGAAAAACCATAAAATTAATTGAAATTGTTTTTATTACTATTGGGAAAATTAAATAAATTAAGTTTAAATTAGTTTTAAAAGATTGATAATTTATTGTTAACCTAAAGTCAAAGTATAAATACAGCAAATGATAAAATGAATGTATAATATATTAAACATTGTTTTGTATGCACTAAAGCTTTAAATGAAGTGAATATTGATTCTAAGCTTAATATTAATGAAGTTTTAATAAAAGAGACTGTTTTTCAATTAAGTTTACAATAATTTCAATGGCTCTTATTTTAGATGATGAAGAAATCTCAGCATTGGTTTGTTATAATTATTTATTAATTATTTATAACTAATCGAGAAGTAAAATAGTGTTAAGTAGTATTAAATTAAATAAATTGATAATTATTTGTATATAAATAAAAGCATTCAGAGTTCAAATGGTTGCTCAATGAAGAAGTGAATGTAATTCTCAGTCAATTACATAATATTATTTTGGTCAGTATTATCATTATATATATTATAATTATTATAGTTTTTAATAACATCTCAATTCACCTCAAATTTTAGTTTTTATTTCTATTCTTAATCATAAACAAACGCCCATTTGTTTGCATTTAATGTTATGTAATGTTAAAAATATAAACTTTAATATTAATAAAAAGTCAATTATATTGACAGGAATGTTGTCGAAGATTTCCAGTACATATTCCAGGATTAGAGTCTTTGGTTAAGACAGAAAAGTTTCAATTATTGCACTCGAGTTCATCACAAAGCGATCAAATCAAGATTTCTGCCACACTTTCTGGCGATAATATATGTTACGCTGTAATCATTTTATTTATTAATTAACTATATTTTCATCAATTCATTCACACTTATCATTCATTAAATTGTTTTCAACTTAAAGGATATAAATCTTCGTTTACACAAACATTCGGTTCCAAATCAAAGAACTATTGTTCAGAATGACTGTCAATGGAAATTACATCAGGTATTCATTCAAACTGATCAATAATTTATTTATTACATTAACTCATTTCTCCACAATTCATAACAATCTATAATATTTGATTGAATGTGTGAAAAATGTTAAAATTTGTATAATCTATATGTGGATCAGATTCAAGACGCTTCGAATCACTTAATGTCTGCGTTATATTTACTTTCATCCCCGCCTTTAAGATATAATGAAGATGAGAATAAATTTGATTTTAAATCTGCTGAAGAAGTTATTGAGGTCTATATTAAATGTTTAAATTCTTCATATGAGTTAAGACTTAAATATTTAAACTTTTTTAGATGATTAATAATGTGATGAGTTGTTTACAAAGGGGTCGAAACAGTTTAATTGTACCCAAAAAGCGCACAATTGATGAGTTACAGAACAGCCGAAATATGGTATAAGTTATAAATTATTAATTAAAATAGCTGTCAATCGAATCAATTAATTAATTAATATTAATTTGATAGAAATCACTTCAACCGCCACTTCCTAACGACTTAGCCGTCAGTTTTTACATCCAATCGCATAAATTGGTTTGTGCTGTATATCATATGCATAAAGACCATTCCGGACAACTCAAGTTCGATATCTTTCAAGTGAGAAAAACTCAATTTATTAGTTCTTTATTAATAGCATATTAAGAGCACTCGCTTTTTAGTATTCAACACAATCGCTGACTGATTGAGTTTTATTATAATCATTACTTTTATAATTAGGACTAATTTGAATAAATATGATTGAATTTAAATTGCAATTAAAGTTCAATATAATTTCATGAACTATTATATGAACTTAATTTCATTGATTCATCATTTAGTTTCAGATAATGAGTTTCGAAATTATATGATTGAGCTTTCCTTTTACTCTAGTTTTGCATAGAATATTGGTGAATATAAGATAGTACTGATTGTCACCTCTTTTCAAAAGATATTATACAAAACCCGGTTTTGAGTTTCAAACTTGAATTTATTGTCTATTTTTATAATCAAAGTTCATATCAAGACAATACCAGTTTGTTTCGAAATTATTAATTTGATTATGACATAAGATTAAGTTTGCGACCGATGTCAAGATTTTCCATTGAATCCCATTTAAAAAACAAATAGTTTGAAATAATTTAAAACTTGATTTCAATTAATTAATTATAAGAATTTGAATTTTCTTCTATTATTATGAGTTAAACTGACATATATTATAAATCAATTTTTGCATATCTTTTAGAACAATTCTTTCACAATTACATTCATAATTATTTTAAAAGATACGGTTCGGGTATATTTTTTTCAAGTTTAAACCACTTTAGAATAACTTTTCATGATATCGATCGAGATTTTTATGTTGAGCATTTTCACAGAACAAAACTTTCTTTTATTGTATATTTTATTTTATGATTAGTACTACTCTTCACTAACAATTAAGATTTTAATAAATTATTTAAAAAAATCATTGAGGATAAGATTTCGAGTCTTTATTACTTTATTAATAAAGTAATTTAAATGCAGAAATTAATGACGAACAGACTGTATATCTAAGTGTTGCCAGAATTGAATGCTTCAAACAATTAAATAAAAATGTTAAAACAATTAATCCTTTGTGATTGAATCGTATTCTCCAGTTTGAATGACTCTCAATTTAATTTTTGTCAAATCTATTGTATTTTCTACTAATTAAAAGAGTTGAAACTTATTTTTAATTGAGTTCTACAATATGTGAGAGAAGTAACTGTTGGCTTTCTGTAACAAATTAAGTTTTTCTTTATAACTAAAAGCAATAACTATTTTACTTAAAATGCTAATTCAAGTCAGCCCTTACGCTGTTTGTGTTATTTCGTGTTTCACGCCATGAACTCTTGATGGAAAGTAGTCTATATTTGTCAAAATGGGTCAACACTTTGGAGTTAGCCTTCAATAAATTATAATTCTTATGATCATATATATCAATGTCTTCTGACATGTAATCAGACTTCGGGTTCTATTACTCAACTCTTATTTTCTCTATTTTTATACACAAAAATGTTTATTTATTCACTTTTTTATTTAAACTATTATTATTGCAATTTGAAAATTGAATAATGAATTGTTCAATTTTCTAACACTATTTCGTTTGTTTAATTCAAGGTTTTGCAGTTCGAGATTATACTATTGAATATTTAAAAATTTGAGATTTTTAGAAGACATGATTGATATTGTTACAAATCTCAATCACATTTGCCTTTACCTCTGCCCATAAATCTAAACTAAATCTAAAGAATCTTAATTATTATGTGTCAAGTCAGGTGTCAGTTAGATTTGCAATAATTCAATCGACACTAAAGCTAAAGTTTTTAAAAGTCAGTCAATATTTGAATTGTCTCATCTCATAATATGTTTTGAACCTTATTTTCTTCGAAAAAGACAAATTCAATGATTGAAATTCACTTGAATTTTTTTCAATGGTTTAATGAGAATTCCAAAAAATCAATATTATTTTTCATTTCATATTAAAGCAATTTTGATATTTTCGATGAATTATTCAAAATTTTTTAAACGGATTCATGAAAAGTAATAATTGCATGAATTATTCAATATGAATGAATGATATAATCATAGAAACTATTTTCAGCTCAATAAAGAGCAAACATCATATTTTCCTATAGATTAAAAGATTTGTGTTGAAAACTTGATTGTACTAATGTTGTGAAGAAGTAAAGTTACGGTAAAGTAATTAAGTAACTTACAGTAGGTGTAGGTATAGGTAAGTTACTCGAGACTCAATTATTTGAGTTAAATAATGAGTTAAGACCAAATCAATTTATTGGAAAGAATATAGTCTTAATGAAAATATTGATTTATGTAATTGACGCAGAATAGTTTTTGAATACTTGTCCAAAATGAACTAACCTGTAACTTAACATTAGTTTTTTATAGTTTTTTAGTGTACATTTAAATTGATTTATGTTTATTTAACACATAAATAGGCGGAAACATCTGTCCCCTGGCTCAGTGAAGCTCTTGTTCTATTCACTGTTGGACTTCAATTCTGTCAACAGCTAAAGGATAAAGTTTCGGTCTTCACGCAATACAAAGACATGCATAATATGGCTGTCGTCTAGAATTTAGTTGATTGTGATATTAATTTAATAATTTGAATGCCTCTAAAGTACTATAGTTTTACTTGATTTAAATAATATATTTATTGAAATTGATTTTAGGCTACTATGTATTAATAGTGCTTTAATAAATATACAATAAGTTTAGGAAAGTTTTTTAGTAGAAATTTTGTTCACTTTAATAGCTGTCAAAAGAGAGCAATAATAATAGCTTTTTAATGGATTTCATTTTTACCAGTTTTGCAGTCAATTTTTTTATCATATTATATAATTGATAACTGTATTGATATATTAAATAAGTTAATCAAACAGTAATAATAGTACAACTTTTATTGTTCCTATAATTAAATATAACTATTACTCAATTATTTTAGTCATAATGTTCTGCACGAAACAAAATATTGAGTTAATTAAAAACTATCAATTTTTACAATTTATTGATTCAAATGTATTATTAATATATAATAAACCAAATTCATTGTCAACCTATTAATTAAACGAGAATTGTTTAGACAAACAAATAATTAGTGGAATAATCGATGAATTATTGTTAATTCATTTAAAATTATTGCAATAAATTTGAGATTTAAAAAAGTAAAATTCGTAACAATTATTTTTTCTATGAAACCATATTTCCTAATAATAAAACATTTTGTGTTTATTGTATTAAATTGAAGTCAATTATTCAAAAACATAATTAAAACACTAGATTATTAAGTAATAGAAATTGAATCATGAATTGAAAGTCAATTGAAACGCATTTATTCGAATGATTCAATTGAAATGATCCTCAAATGCTTTTCGAATCGCAAATAAGTTACATGACAGGAGTTTGTGAAAAGCATTGTTCAATCTGTCATCCCTTCATCAAAGCTAAAGTTCAAGCTTCATAAAAAGTTTGATTGTCGGAAAATTGGGTTCGATGCGAAAATATATTATATATAACCAGTTTCTCAAGGGAAGGGCCTACGGGTTGCTTGGCCTCCCCTCGCAATTTTGAGAAATCGAAAATGTAGTGCTTTGTCCCCCCTTCGCTATTTGGTGAAATTTAGAAAATCAAATGCTTGGTACCCCCTGTGCTTTTCAGTGAAAAATCAAAAAACAACAAATTTTGTTGAATAAACTCCATATTTGTATCGTCTAAAGCCAAAATTTCGTAGTTTTCTTGCATTTGGGGTTAATTTATGGCGAATAAAAACTTTTAAATCAAAATTTCTAAATGTTTTGCTTCAAACTCCACAAAAAATGTCTTTCAAAACCGAGGAGTTTTGACTCCCCCCTAAATTTTCGAGAAATCACGAAACCGGGCCCCCCTGAAAAATTTAGCTTGAGAAACACTCATCCATTGGAAGATAACTCAAGTAAGTCAAGTCAAAATATTTAGACTAAAATTTTATTCAATGTGACAGAAATTATTTTTCGAATCAAAAATATTGGACAATTTGTTCATTATTAACTAGTTATTGCTTAAGAATTGTAATATTCCTAAAATTTATTATTAAGGAATCATTTTTAATTTCAAATTTTTCGTAAATTATGACAAATAAAAGTAATTTTTCAAAATGAATTTTACTTAGAAAATAATTTTGCGCAAATTCATGAAAGTTTTCTGATTAGCTTTTTTCAGAGCTTATTTGTTTTTAATTAAATTTATGGTTTGATAACCAAAGCAAGGAATCAATAGTCGGTGAAATTCAAACATTTCTTCACTAAATATTGCGATTCTTAGAAATAAATAATGGAATTGTATGATAAGTGTTCCAATTTTGATTATTACATAATGAGATAATCGTCGCACACTTCGCCTCTATTCTATAATTCATTTGAATTTCAATTTTGACGAAAACTATTAATTTACAATTAGTTTGACTCAAACTATTTATCTTTATTCAGTGATATCCTAAGTAAGGGTAAGTATTTATTTACAGAATTAAAGCTGAACGAGTGCTAACATTTCAATTACTTATGTGGGCATTGAAAGCAATTTCATTTCACTAATGCATAAAATCTAAAGAAAGGCATCACTCGTTTCACTAAAATTCTGTGTTTGCTTTTCTACTTGAATAAGAATCTGATTAAACTATCAATAAATAATTTAAGCCAGGGATCGACAATGCATTTTTTACAAGAGAGAGCATTTTCCAAATTTTTTGATAGAGTGGACATTTTCGAGAGGGGGTATACAAAACGATAAGAGACAAACATAATGTTTTTAGGCAACAAATATTACAAATTCTTTGGAAAAAATGGAAATTTCCTAGATTTTGACTAATTTTATATTTACCTAAAATTTGTAACAGAAAAAAGTTAGCTCTTAGCTTGTTTAAATCAAAAATTATCAGAGGGGGTGCAGAAAATAATCCATAGGGTGGGTATTTTCTCGTAAAATTCTACAAAGAGGGCAAAAATCGACTATACAAAGTATAACCCCTATAATCGAACCCTAATTTAAGCTTCAATGTAAAGTAATTCATTCGAATTCTGTTCATCAATATTTATAAATATCGAACTGCTTTTGATGTAATATTTATTTCAATAATACTAATAAAATATTTATTTCAGTAAAATATAGCTATTCGGTCAGAGTATGTCAATCGATGTATTCTCAAATATATTTTTATTTCATAAGTTTGATAGCTAATTAATTAAACATTTCACAGAAAATTAAGAGTTCAAGAATTCATTCGACCAATGGTTTTAAATTAAGAGTCAAATTGTGAACCGATTGGGTGGGTATTGAACAAGTGTCTCAAACTCTGACTAATTATGAATAAAAAGCTGCAAACTTTTGTGAAAGTATTTCTGTCACAACCAAATTATATACTGGTATATATTATACATGAATAGTTTTTATGTTGATAAAAGTTTAATTTGTTTTGCAATCTCACTTTCATTTGAATTTATTCATAATTAAAATACATAATTTACTTTTTCAGTGCATTCCTCTTGTTAAAAGCATACGTTTTCAAAATATATTCATTTCATCAGTACAACGATTTTCTAATTTTTACAATCATTATTTTTTGAAAAATTATACTTTTATGGTGATAAATTAGAGCAGAAAAAACTTATAATCACTGATTAAAACTATTTCAACATTAAATGTAAATTTTTTCAGATATAATATTTCTATCTGAACAAACTGAATGGTTTGTCTGAAAAACGATCGATTGTGATCATTGAGTTTGAGACCATTGCGCAACGCAAAGTGTACTGCAAGTAAGTCAGAAATGCATTACCGTTTGCATAGTAAGCAACTTGAGTTCAACATTTACTTTAGATCTGCACTTCAAAAAGGATGAACTTATTCTTGTATTAATAAAAATATATATATATTTATCAAATTCAGCGTTCAATGCATTAAAGGTTGGAGTTCTCCATTTGTTGAGCTATTGGAATTTCAAGTAAGTCTAAATCAATTTATTTTATGTGAGTTTATACTCTACTGTACTTTTTCTATTGACCACTTTTCTCTTTGAATTTAAAATTTGACATAACATTTACTAGATTTCACTTAATTTTAAACTATATGAAAGGCTTGAACTATAGTTCACCTGTACTTTGGTTTTAACCGCCAGCGAAATAAGAATCATAATTTAGTGATCAAAGTTCTGTAAAGCTTCAGTTTTTATTAAAAAAAGAAGAAATTGTAGTAGAAATGATATTTTGCCTTCCAGTCATAGTAAACGATATTTGTGTATCCCTCGGGAAACTTTTTTATTCACTAACTTTGAAAAAAGTTAACATAAAGTTGTAAAGAGCTCTATAAGCTATATGAAAAATGGAATAAATTCTATCACTTCTTAATAAAAGGCATTTTGAAAATGTCAGAAGACATTAATGAAAAAATTGGTCGCAATGTATTCTATTCACGTTCAAATGTTGATTAAATCGGAAAAACAGTGATATGTTATCCAAATGAATCATTTATATAGCATAGAAAGTTTATCATAAAATCCCAAAAATATAATACTTTTTTCTGACTTTAATCTTAGAAATCTTTGAATTCATACGAAATCAATTGCACTAAATCTAATTTTATAAATTCTACAATTTTTCTGACTAACTATACTTTAGTAATTCTTTTCTTTTTCCCAAACATTTTAACATGAATTCGAGTTGAATTTTTGATTGAAAAGCTTTCAATTCCCATAAATATAAAATAAAAATCGAATACAAGTAAAGTGGTTGTAGATATTGTGAAAGCTTTCATGTAATACAATTCTTTTTAATGCCACTGCAATATGTTTGAGTCAAATAAGTCAAAGCTAGTGAACAAATACTTGTTGATTTAATGTTTATATCTTTAGTAAAACAATTAGTGAGCATATTATGCAATTGTTCAGTAATAATTAATTTATAATGTACTGTAAGTCAGTCTTAACACTTCTGTTTGTAATACTTAATCGAAATGACTTAAAGCAAACTCATTATACAAATTACTGAAAACCTTGAAATTAGTCGAAATTATTTCCCAGAATTCTCATAATTGACGCCCAAAAACTTGAAATTTTTACTTTTTTCCAAAAATAAGTTGAAGTGTTTTTCTTAAGAAAGAGAAACACAAATATTTTTTGAAATTAAGATATAAATGTATTAGATTTGTTTAATAATTGATAGATATAATTAAATGCTTTGCGGAAGTAGTCAGATAAATGACATTTATGCTTTTTCAATGCAAAATGATTTTTTGAAGTTCAAAATAGTATTTGTATAGAAAAATAATTAGTTTTCAATTCATATTATTGAAAATTCATTCTATTTCTTGCATTAAATAATATTTTGAAAACTCATAACACATTAAACTAATGTTAAAATATTTGAATTTCTAGATATCTCTCGAAATCTTATTAGTGCACTGTCTGATTACTTCCGCAAAGCATTTAATTGTTTAGAATACATACACCAGTATTTAGAATATTTAATTCATTTTTATATAATCGCAACAAAGCACCGATTTTTGAGCCGAATTTGAGATTTTCCAATTTTATGCAAATCTGTGTCACACCCTTTTTCATTTGATCTCAAGCATTATTTTCCCGTAACCTCTGATTTAATTTTGCAGAAAGTAGTTCTGTTCGCTCACTCCTCCCCACCAAAAGTTAACTTTCACTCGATGTTAATTTGAAAGTAATTTATTTATCTTGAATATGTCAGCCACTAATCTTCAAATCATATTTATATAACATATTACTTGAATTAATTAATTTCTACCTGTACTCATCCAATTCATCTTTCAATTTTTTCAAAGAATGATCTTGTCAAACAATTATTCAAATTTAGAGTTATTTCAACATTTATTTGAACAGAGATGAGTCAATTATTATTTTGGTTCATTGCATGAATGCTGTTTTACTCTAATTAAAAAATAAACCCTATTTGTTAAATATTTAGAATTTATTTTCGAAAATAAACTGACAGTAAGTACACTCTATTTAATTGGAAAAGAAATAGATATAGTGTAGAAATTAAGTAAAAAAGTTGGTTCTCTTTTTACAATTAAAATAAAAGCTTAACTAAAATAAAGATCAATATGTTCACATTCCGATCTTGACAAAATTTTGCACATAACTTAAGGGGATCATTAAAATTAAAAGAATGTTTTATAGTTTTTATATAAATTTTCAATCAATTTTTGCCAATAAATCAAGAATAGACTTATTTCTATATATATTTTTTGGATAGATGTTAAGCTTGAAACTCAAATTGTGATATTAAACTCAATTAAAAGAATTTATCAGAAAATCGTTACACATAGTATTGTGATAAACATATACCTATTTCAATCATTAACCTTCGAATAGAATAAATTCCTTATTTGTCTGAGAAATAGTTTATTAAGTAAACTGAAATTTCAATCAAAAGAGTATAGTTTGCAAACTTGAGTAAAACTGATTTATAAATACCGAATTATCTCACTTTATATTACATGTAATAATATCGCGAGAGTGCTTACCTGTAAAATTAACTCGAGGTATAGTTACATGTCAC
>JAQFXV010001057.1:0-15764 GCA_034694065.1 Camisia spinifer
TAATATTTTTATTTTGTTTAAAATTGGTTTGAATGCAAATTGGATTCAATCTCATGTAAAAACTAATATTAAAATTTGAATTACAGTCTGATAGGGTGAAAATTCTTATTTTTCACGCATAGAATTCTATGGTCAAAATTAAACTTGAGGACAATTCCCCGAAAAAGTGTTTGGCCATTAGCAGCTAATTATTCAATTTTTTGACATTTCAAGTAAATATTTTTCATAAAAATAACATTTAATTTTTGGACCGGTGTGAGAGTTCAAGTGGGTTCAGTGTTAGCCTTAAATGAAAAAATGAAATACTTGTACACAAGTTTTTCTAATGATTTTAATGAGCAAACGATCCCTTATATGGTATTTGTTTACGTTTTGGTCAGATTTTGAGTAAACGTGTGATCAAAATAAAAGTTATTCAGATTTTTAAATATATATTTATTTAAATAATTGAATAATTAATTTGTAATTAAAATGAATAATAAATCAAAAATACTTATCAATGACTTATTCGATGAATTGAGAGAAGAAAATAAACGACTTTTAAAACAGTTATCACTTCAGGAAAAATGTTTGAAATTATTTGAAAATTATAGAAATTGTTTGAATTATTTTAATAATAATTGTAATTGTGATCAAAATATTGATAATAAAATATTGTTCAATGAATTGGAAAATAAATATCAATCTGTTCTTATTGATGAAGAAAATGATGAAAATATTGAAGTGAATGAAAATGAAACAAAACTGAATCAAAACAATAAAATCCCAGAAATTATAGATAAAAACGATAACAATTCAAATACAAGTTGTGTAGAAAATGATAAAAATGAAAACCTTTTCGGTAAATATTATTTTACTTTTTGAATATTGAGATATATTTGAGACTAAATTAAAAATTATATTCAAATTTCAGACAATAGTTTTATAAATAATTTGTCTGAAAATATAAAACAAGTGATGGATTCAAATCAATTGGATTTTACACATAATAATTACTTCATTACTAATAATTTGAATATAAATAGCCTTAAAAATAATGTAAATAAACAACAATCGACTGAAACGACAACTAACAAAAGCATTAATAATGGACTAATTTTTGGTAAATATGATATTACTTGAGTTGAAGACAATTTTGATTTTCTTTTTCTCATAATTCAGGATATATTTTAAGCAAAAACACTTTGTTTAAAACAAATGAATTGAGTTCTGATAGACAGACAGTTAACTGTCATTACACTGACTGTGAGTTTAATGGTTATGATATCGAAAATCACATAAAAAGAGTTCATTTGGTTAATAACGAAAAATTGAAATGTGAAACTTGTGGTAAAATATTTAATAAAAAGCCGACACTAAGAATGCATATAAGAGTTAGTCATTCGTCGATTAAATATAAATGTGATTTCAATACCGAATGTTCTTATGAAACATCAAATATATGCCATTTTAAAGAACATAAATTAAGACATTCTTCAAACAGGAAATTCAAGTGTGAATGGAATGAATGCGATAAATGTTTTATAACTAAATATGAATTGAAAAATCACGTCAATCACACTCATAAAGGTATCAGAAAATACAGCTGTGTTTGGCCGGGATGTGAATCAAAGTTTACAACTAATGATGTACTCAAGAATCATATGAATACACACACAGGCGATAAAAAATTCAAGTGTCAGTACACGGGTTGTGATCGTATTTTTAATAATTCTAAGACTCGTTATATGGTTTGTAATCTTTATTCAATTTCTAATTATTTATAACTTATTTAATTATATATGTATTTATAGCACATGCGTATACATAATGGACAGTATTTTTTCTGTGATTGGCCGGAATGTGACAGAAAATTTGTGGCTAAAAATAAGTTAAGAGATCATGTCATGACTCATAAAGGATTAGGTAAAGAACCAAAACTAGAAAAACAATTTAAATGTGATTTTCCTGACTGTAAATCAAGTTTTAGTCAAAAGAAATCACTCACAAAACATATGAAAAAACATAATTCAGTAGAGGTTTAGGTAATGTTTTTAAACAAATGTGTGAACATATAAGGGATAATAGCGTTCAGTTAAACATATTATTAATGTTTAAACACACGCATAAACACTGTTATGATAAACAGTCATAACTTTATTACTGGTAGAAAAACACAGAACTATGAAAGTCTTCCGTTTAATTCGAATAAAACTATTGATAAATCAAATGATTGGAAAAATGTTACTTTTCTTATATTAATAAACATTTTCTATTCCTTTTTTAAAATATATAAAGTTTGTTATACTTTCTTGTAATGCAATTAATGGTAATTCAAACCACTTATTAAGAAAAAGTTATCCACAGAAAGATTGTGACAGAAATTTCTCAATAATTGCATAACACTTATTGAAAAATCATTAGTTTGCAAGAAATTGCTTTCAATTTAATTTTGATTTTGTTGAAACACATTTCGATTATAAAATAGCATTTATGGCAATATTTGAGAAATACATTGAAAGTAAACACTCGTTCGAAATGACAATTTATAGAGAATAATCAATTTAGATAATAAATGAAATTAAAATGTTGACAAACGAAGAATGATTATAAAATACTCGTTTTATGTTATGACTAAAGCTGAAAATCGTGAAATCTTATGTAATAAATATGTCTTTGGTCTTAATCTTACAGTGAAGTCAAATAATATATGAGGCTTATTATGAAACCAATTGCTCTTAGTTTTATAGAATAGTAAACTACAAAATTATTTAAAACTAGATATAATTCATTTTATTTTTTAACTTTCTAATTATTGGAAGCAATTTTTCGCGACATAATTAAAAAAAAATTGGCATAAATTCAAAATTTATAACATTAATTGAATGTCAAAATAAAATATATTTAATAACAATTAATATAAGTAAATAAAAAAGAGCGTTAACATTATATTGCAATTTATGTGATAACTGTTGGTTCGTTTCTTCCCGTAAGTTCTCTTAATTCAGATATTTTTAGAGCAATTTCAATGAGAGGTTCGAGAACTTGTTGAGCGTTTGAACTATATTTCGATTTATCGTTTTCATAACAGTCAACATAAAGACGAATAGTCGCGCCTTGACTTCCAGTTCCACTTAAACGGTATACAATTCTCGAGCCATCACTAAAAATGATTCGAATTCCTTGTTTTGAAGTAACGCTACCATCGATTGGATCAGTATATGAGAAGTCATCAGCGATCGAAACCACATACTCTTTATCCCCAGAACTCAATGTTTTGCCAATAAAATCTGGATCTGCTATCAGTTTCTCTAAGTTAGCGATCATTTGATTACATGGATTGGAATCACAATTCTCGTAATCGTATCTAAAAATCAAATATTGAAATCAAAAGTTACGTCAAGTTTGAAATAATTTTGAAATACAAACCGAGTGAAAAAATTTCTGCCGTATTTATTCCAATGCTCTAAAAGTATTTCTTCGACACTCTTTTTACTATTCGCTAAAACTGAAAGCCACGCGAGAACAGCCCAAAGTCCGTCCTTTTCTCGAATATGATCAGATCCAGTGCCAAAACTTTCTTCACCACAGAGTGAGAGTCTTTGAGCGTCCATAAGATTACCGAAAAACTTCCAACCGGTCGGAGTTTCGAATATTTCTTTATTGCTCTGTTTTGCGACCCGATCGACAGCACCCGCAGTCGGCATACTTCGGGCGAATCCTTTGATACCACCCTTTTTGAAGTAAGGAATACACTCTAAATTGTCTGCCAATACTGCCAGAGAATCAGATGGAGTCACAAAGAAAGCGTTTTGCCCTAAAATCATATTACGATCGCCGTCACCATCAAAAGCAGCGCCGAAACCATATAAACCTGATTCCAATCTCTTCACTAAATCAGAAGCATATGTTAGGTTAGGGTCCGGATGATGACCACCAAAGTCTTCGAGTGGTTCACATCTAACCGCAGAATCAGAGGAAGCGCACAATTCTGTAATAATAATGCGTTTAACGTATGGACCCATCACTCCATTCATAGCGTCGATCAGTATTTTAGTATTACTCGAAGATAAATATGATTTAATAGCATTGAAATCAAATATTTCTTTCATTAAACCCAAATAGTCTTCAACAGAATCAATTACTTCAACAGTGAATTTTTCATTCGATACTTGAAATGTTTGAACTCCAAGTATGGAGACATCGACTTTCAGATCTCTTACAATTTTGTATTCAGTCAACGATTTGGACAATTCATAAATATGATTAGTGACAGATTCAGGCGCTGGTCCGCCATTAGATGTGTTGTATTTAATACCGAAATCCCCGTCAGGACCGCCGGGATTATGACTCGCCGTCAGTATTATTCCACCATTTGTTTTATGCTTTCTTATAGCACATGAAACCGCTGGAGTAGACATAATCCCATTCTGCCCAACAATCAAATGATTTACCTTTAATTTAAAATTAATTCTTCTTTAGTTTATCCTTAACTCAACTTTTCTTAAATTTATTAATAGTTATTGAAAAAAACTCTAAAACTATTACTAATTCTTTTCAAACAGTAATGAAAACGATTAAAACTTGAATTGATTACAGGCAGAAACTTAATCTTGAAAAACAAGTCAAGGCTATTAACCTTTTAATAGTTAAAAACAGCTTCAATTCAATGTCAAACAGAATGTTAAGTTTTTTTTATTAATAACTTATAGAAAAATGATTAAATTGAATGAAATGAGAGATAATTAAGACCTGATTTGCAGCACAAATAGCAATAATAGTTTGAATGACTTCTTTATTATAATATCTTCCGTCTCCGCCAATAACCAAACAATTTTTTGTATTGATAGCATTTATAATGCTTTGAACAAAATTTTCGGTGTAATTGTTTTGCATAAATGTTTGGACAGGTTTTCGAAGACCACTCGTTCCCGGCTTTTGGCCCTCAAATGCTTTTGTGGCCACAGTTTCGACACTTAATGAAACCATTGTTTGATTCAATAAATCTTTACTTAATTCAAATAATTTTTTAATCAAAGTTAAGAAATTATGATTTGATGCTCTTGTCATTCAATGCTATGACTGAATAACTGTCTGATATTTTTGCCCTTCAGTTAATATCCTGTACTTTTTGTATTTGCCCTTTAAATCAGTGTAACCTTTAATACTCCGCCTATTTTTATATACAGTAAAAACTCTTTGTGAAAACCAAAAATATTTTTGATTAACAAAATTGATTCATTTGACTTAAACATATATTTTGATTGTGGGTTATATTTTTGAAAGTTTTTTCAATTAATAAATTTAAAAATTATACCAAAAATTAATCAATTAAATGTTGGAAATCATTAAATATTTTTCTCGAACAAACATCTGATTCAATGCTTGTGTCATGTGATTCACTCATTAGTAATATTGATAATTATTTGCTAAAGTTTTTAATTTTGATTAAAGTTTAATTTAAATCAAGTTTTTATGGATTAATTAAATTGATATTTTTAAAAAATAATTCAATTTGATTATTAAATAGTGAATCTATTAGTTTAAAGCTAAGCAAAAGATAATAATCATGTTATTATCGCGAATGTCTTCACTTTTATTATCAAAACAAATAAATAAAATTCAAAAATGTTATCATTTTCGTAATAATTCAAACTTTTATGCAATTAAGTTAACGAATAAGAAACTGATTCGAGTCTCAGGTCCTGAGAGTTTTATTTATTTACAATCACTTCTGACTAACGATTTGAGACATCTATTGGTTGGCGAAGAAGTGCCACAAAGAAGTTGTATCTATTCTTTCATGTTATCCGCTTTGGGAAAAGTTTTATGCGATTTAATTATATATAAAGGAAAACTATTAAGTGAAGGAGAATTGATTTTAGAGGTCATTAACTCTTCATTTGTTCATTATTTTCATCAATTAATTATTGATTAATGTTTAGGTCGACTCTTATTTAGCGAACGCTTTGAGACGACTCTTATGGGGATATAATATAAATAGAAATATTTCTGTGGAAGCCGTGAATGACATTAATTTATGGGCTTTAATACCAAAATCATATGATTCTCAATTCATTAATTATAACGACTTCTTCTTGAATGAGATAATTAGTGATGACATACAGTTAGTCAATGATCCGCGTATTCCACAAATGGGTTATCGATTACTGACTCGAATCGGAGGAAATAAATTCAATGATATTATTAAATATATAGATAATAATAATATAGAAGAAGGAAATTTAGCTCATTATCAAAGCTATCGATTTAAATTAGGTGTAAGTGAAGGATATGACGATCTTTTGTCTGGTTTTTATTATCCATTTGAATGTAATGGCGATTATTTGAATGCTATCAGTGTTGACAAAGGTTTGTTTGATTGGCATTTATATTAAAATTAGTTTCTCTTCAATTCGTTTTATTTATTTTTAGGACTCTATACTTCTGAAGAGAAAACAATTAAAGTTTTTATGAAGAAACCGATAGTAAAGCGAATTATGCCGATTGAGTTCATGTGCACAAAATCACAATTATCTCAATATTCTCCTCCGCCCAGAACTAAAATCAGTTCAAATAAATATAAAGAATTGGGGTTTTTAAGGAATCGCAAAGGTTTTAATGGTATCGCGAGTTTAACTTTGGGTCCATTAATGTTCAATCAATATTTGAAAGATGAATGCAATCAATTAATTCATACACAAACAGGTCTTAAGATGAGAACCTATAAGCCTGAGTGGTGGCCATCAAATGTCCATCAAATCTTTTTACCACAAGTCGATTATCCGTTTTCATTGTTTAATATAATTCCTTTAGAATAAGTTTTGTTTATTTATATTGAAAGATAATTCAAATTCAAAGTTTAATAAAAATATAGCTCATTATGAGATACAATTAACTCTTTGTTGGGTTACATTTCCTAAAATAGGATTACAGACTGAGAACGGAAATCCGGTTCCAATGTTAATACAGGCGGCGCCTGAAGAATAATAAGAATGTGATTAACTTTAACTTTAATTATAATAAATTAATTTTTACAGACCATAATTTCCACGAATGTCTGCGACCACAATTGCCGCCTGAGCTTTTGGGTATTTTTTAGTTATTCTTCTCATCACATCTTCGGCAGCTTCTGTTGGTTTCATTCCTTGTCTCAGATTTTCAACCGCTTGATAACTATAGAATATATTTATTTAATTAAACATTAATAAATTGAAGAAAAATTGAAATTTCAATCAGTATTATATGATATATTGAAATAGTTGATATTGAATGCAAACCTGGGCAGAAATCTCATAATGACATCTCCATCGCCAGTAGCGGCCGCTCCTCCATAGTCTTGATCGGCATAAGCACCTGATCCAGGGATCGGACTGTCACCCACTCGACTAAATAAGAACAAAATATGATGTGATTTAGGATTGAGAGTTGAGTTCTTATTAAAATATTATATAAAAGCTAAGTTATATTGAAAGAAAATCTCAATTAGATTAAGAGTTTGTGCAAACCCTGGAATCTTATGTGTCATTCCATTTGTTGAAGTGCCGACAGCGAGGTTTCCATTATAATCAATGGCTACCATTCCTATAGTGTCATGATTTTGATTGTCAATTAAACTCGTTTTCTCAGTTGTATTAATATTTGTTTTCTCAGTTGGCTTATAAGGACCGCAAACAGATTTAGGGTTTGGCTCAACATTACGCCAATAATTTGGTTGACATTTATTTTCTCTCCATTTAATCCAAACATTTTTAGACCAATCACTTGTAAGACTTTCCTCTTTGAATCCCACTTGAACGGCAAAATTGGTGGCCAAATCTCCGACTATAAAAGTATGTTCTGTATTCTCCAATACTTTTCGCGCAACAGATATTGCATTCTTGACTCTTCTCAAAGAACCGACAGCTCCGATGTCATGACTTGGACTTGAATTTAGAATTAAATGATTAGTTTTGAGATATGAGAAAGTTTGTAAGTTTAGAAAGAGTGACGAACCCGTCCATAATCATAGCATCGAGAGTTGTTTCTCCGTTTTCATCAGGACTTCCACCCCATCCAACTGTATGATCACATTGTTCACTCTCACAAGTAGAACATCCCAACTCTATTGCATCCAAAGCAGACCCCTTTTTCATAAGAGTATCCCATGCTATGTATCAATGCGTGTAAATATATTATGTAATGCGTTCAATACAAGTATTTATTTATTTACCTTTTTGAGTAGCATTAGTAAAACCCCACGTATTTATCACTATCGGTATTGATTCTTGTCTTTCACTTAATGAAACACAATTTGTCATATTTTCCATTAGAAACTGAATTATTATTATTGATAAACTATAGAGTTCGAGAGATAACATAGTTTAATAATTTTTATAATATTCAAATTAAATATTAATTAATTAATAACAAACAAATGTTTTGTTGAAATTAAGCTTTCAATTGTTTAACATTTGATATGATAACTAAAGTGCTGATAAAGTAAAGTTTGACAAAAGTCTTCTTATCTGAATAATAATACTATTATTACATCAATTAAATAATTAAATGTTGAGAACATCTATAAGTAAAACAGCAAAAGTCCTTCGGAGCGCAACTATTAATATTTGTTGGGCTTATTGTTTCATCAATTTAGTCGCACAACCTATTCAGGTAGTATTCATTAACATATTCATACAGCTCAATCAATATTTATTCAGCATTCATTTTTTTTATTTTATTATTTATTCCTCACTCAACTCAACCTATTTTCAAATCTCAATCTCTTCTTTTCGGCTTAATTTTAATGATTCATTTTTTCACAAATTCATTATTAACAAGTGTTTCAAATTTATTGAATGAACTCATGAAAATATGATTGATTTGTTATCAATTCATAAACTAAGCTTATATTTAATTAATTATAGTTTCAAAGTTTATTTCACACTCTTATCAATGTTGAGTCAAATCACAAGTTTTCAGTTTAAAAATAAAAATTACTAAAACTTAATTAATTTTTTAGTTGAATTTCAAACCCTTTATGTCTGTTTCAAATTGAAACTTTCAATCAATTCTAACTTAGTATTAATCTTATAAAAAGTTATAATTAATGAGAGCTCATATTATTCTGAATAATAATGCAATTAATTCTCAATGTTTCAGATTATTATCATAAATGCTCTCAATATTTAAAATAACAATTAATTATAAAAACATGACTCAATTCTTAATGAAATTTAAAGTTCAATAGCATTAAAGTTTCCCTAAGAATAGAACTTTTTGAATGAGAATGTTATGAAGCGATTGAAACATTAGATAAAGTTATTAAATAAGGATTTTTAATATATATTTAGTGTACGGGACCGTCAATGACACCAACCATTGATGATAAAGATATCATAATAGCTGATCGTTTTACTCCTGTTTTCATTAAAAAGTATAAAAGGTATTATAAATTGAACTTTTGATAAGTTTATAGATTATTAAAACAATTTTTTAAATCAAAAAAGAGGTGATATAGTAATAGCTCGTAAGCCATCAGATCCCAGAACTTTGATTTGCAAACGAGTTGTTGGTGTTTCGGGAGATGTTATAAAACAAGGATTTCTATCACAACAAGTTGTTCCGCGCGGTTATGTTTGGCTTCACGGAGACAATGACGACAACTCTACTGACTCCAGAGATTTTGGAGCCATTCCTGTCGGACTTATTTTTGGAAAAGCGATCGCAAAAGTAAATCAATTCATAGTTTAAACTTCAATTATAGTTAAATCTTATTTTCATTTCTAACATAACAGATATGGCCTCTCAATCACGTCTCACTTCTAACTTAATTGTGAAATCAATTATAGAAATCGAATATCAGTCAGTACTGGTCTCGAAATTGAATCCATGAATCGAAGCCTCGTTTATATTGTATTAAATTGTGAATAAGTATTAAATGCCAAACAATATATAATTGATATTTTTGTTGAAAAGTCATTTGTATCAAATATATAAAAGTTAAATCAAATTAATAAATGTTTATTAACTTTTGTTGTTTTACAATGTCTTAAATCAATAACAAAAGCAGATATTCTATTATTATTCTCGATTCTGATTCTCTCTTCCGCGGCCAAAACCTCCGGCCCCGCGACCGAAACCACCCCTCTATTCAAATAAATGAATTTATATTAAATATAAAGAATAAAAACATGAAAAGTAAAAAACTAACGAATTGTCTGTCCTCTCTTTGCGCTCCATCACCGAAATCACGTCTATAATTATCTCGACCGCCCTCACGATCACCTCTTGGTGGCCGACCTTCGCGTCCGTCTTCGGCTAATCATTAAAAACGAATTAAATTAGAAATCAATGAATTATTTGAATTGAAAAGTATTAAAACCTTTTGCAGTTCTGGGTCGGGAGGACTCGGGTTTGACCTGACGTTTAAGAGTGGGCGGAACTATTTCTGGCGGTAAATGTAAGAAATCTCTCAAGTATTGAATGCCTTCATTGGTTAAATACCAGTAGTAGTGTCTCCACGCGAACTGCTCTTTCACATAACCCCGAGATTTAAGTGATTGCAACGCTTTTATTACGTGAAGGTTTGGAATATTCTTAATCGCCGGATGTTTTGGTGCGTGAAAGTCCTTCTCCGCTACCATTACTCCCTCTTTAAATAGATATTCATAGATAGCTATTCTCTCTTTCTTTGGCATTAACATTCTTTATGCTTTTTATTCAATTCGCTTTTTATTACAGATTTCGATCAAAATCTATTCAATAATTAGTTAATTCTTTAGTGTTTTTATTAATTTGTTTTTTTATTATAATTTTTAAGTTTTACTTACATTTATAATATTGATATTTAATGATTTGTTGATCAAAATATCAATAAATTGGTCATCAGTTGAGATAATGTGGACCTAAAAGGAAGAGGAAATCATAAGTTACTCGACATGTAATAACTCTCACATCAATTACGAGTTTTATTATTGGTATTATTGAATTGAACCCCAAATCACAGTCAAATTGTGAATGTTTTTTTACATATTTACAAAATGAGTTAATTAACATTGAAGGAAAGCATACAGTTAACTCATTCTTTAAAAAATGGAAAATATGTTTTACTATGTTGGTCTTTTATGTGATTTAAACATTGAAATGTTCTTAATTTTATTCATTTTTTGTGCATTTTATCAAATCTAACTTCAAATTTGATTCACGCATAAAAATTTTAGGATTCATTGTTTATTATACAATAGAATACATCCGATTCTTCATAATTAACAATATTAGTTGAATCTAATATTCATTTTCTAAGTTTTCATTTATTAATCAAAATAATTGTTTGATCGTTTCATTTGTTAAAAGAATTTAAGCTTTAGTGAGGATTCAGATTCTATTCTTTCATATGATTCATAAATATAAAAATAAATTATTATTTATTTTACTTTCAATATTAGAAAAGATGAAGAAAAAAGCTTCCGGCTATTGCTTGAATTATGCCTAACAAATACAGTATTAGTTAACCCTTATTTGATGTTTGATTTGAACTAATATTGAACTAACAAGAAATGAGTTTTAGATTTTAACTATAATAAAATAATTCCAAAATTATACAAAACAAATATTTATTTTAATGATTGAACAGATATAACAAACCACTATTCGTTACAATTTGATTTGTACTCAAAACACCTTTTGATACAAAGTTCTTTTCAATAGAAATTATAAATTTATTTTTAATTGTTTGAAAGCAAAGCAATGATAAAAAACCAATGCAATTAAGTTAATAGAAGTAAAATAAATCAAATATAATAAAAGTAGTTACTAAGCAAAAAGCAGTGATGACTATAATGTTTGATTCGAGATGTGATGATGTATTACACCAGTCCTTATTACAAAAACATCGGTCAACTCTAATGCCTAATTGGTATTCAGTTCTACAATTAAATCCAGTGGTCGGGATATTACCTAAAATAATATACAAAATATAAATCTCAACAATATAAGCACAAAATGCAAACCTGGGGCACAATTTCTTCTCCATTGCTGAACCATTCCTGAAATTTTAAAATTAAATGATCACTAATAGAAATATTGATCGAAATACTGGTATGGATTAGAATGAATGTCAGTAATTGTTTAATTAGAAAGCTTTGTTAATTACCATTTGGATCAGTGATGACAAATTGTTCACAACCTGCCGGACAGTCTGCCTGTTGTACTAATGATGGACTGAAATTATTATTAGTACAAATGTCAGGATTGTTATAGCAATTAAAATCAGTGCATCGGGCTATAGTCCAACTGCAAATGTAACAGCGGGTCGAATAAGAGCCTCGTGAACCACCGCCTATACAATTTAAACATAACCAATAAATCAATTTATAACTTAGCTATTCTTCTGATCATTCCTTTATAACAATATTCATATCACACAAACAAACGATCAAATATTTATTTACTATAACTTTGGGAAAACTTTTTTCAGAATAAACTCCAGAACAATAAATCATTTTCAATACTCTGTATGGTTAAGCACACAATAAATACAAAGAAAAGAATCCCATTGTGTCTAATACTCGAATTTCATCAATGATCAAAAGTGAAGAAAGTTTTTACAATCCAGAAACTCAATTATGATTTAATGCAACTTTTTCTTCATTTTTATGTATCGATTTTTAAATATGAAATCTTTTTACCACTGTCTTGATAGACGATATTGATCTCATCTTCATATATAAGATAATATGTGGCCTTTTGAACAATTCAGGTTTTATATACTTCAAGAATTTTAGATTTTATTATTATAGGTTCGAAATATCAAAGGAGTTTAGATTTAAATCTCAACTTACTCTAAATGCATTTATAAGTGTTATAAATACGAATTCATTACTAGATTATTCAAATTTTGATTATAAATAAACGCAATTAAGAATCATTTTTTCTTCAAATTAATGAAGAAAACCTTTTAGTGAATTAAATGAAGAAATTAATTTAATAACAATTACTGATAAATAGTTTATTGTATTTGAATGACTGGCACTATTTATTGGGCGAATTTGTCTATATCTTAATAACTCGTTGAATTAATAAACTATTGGAAGTATCAGTTTATTAATTATTACAATTTTTAAAACTAAAACTATTAAGACTTTGAAACCAAAATTTCAATCAAAAGAAAATTAACACTTATTCATATGGAAATTGTTATACATTTAAATATCTAAATTATTTTAACTTAAGTTAATTTATTTCATAAAAAACTTTATTAGCTATTTTTCTCAAAATGAATCGATTTCTCAAGTTTCTCAAAATAGCCGATAAAGTTCTCTTGAATATGAATTTTAATATACTTACTCGAGCCCACTGTTTGAATAGGAGGTTGAATAGGTGTTTGAATTGGTGGTATCGGTTGAATACCTGCTTGAATAGGTCTAATATTTTGAGGAATTGGTTGATAAGGCTGTTGTGCTTCAACATTCCCAAAAATAGCTGTTAAGATCATTACTAATATTAAATAAAGATTAATCATATTTGAACACTAATTTAAATAAACTTTTTATTTTTAAAAAATTGAAAACAACTCAATATAACTGATAAGCAGTTTTGTGTCAAATACCAAACTAATGAAAATGAATGGATAGCAGAAAGTGGGTCCGCATAACATGACTAATGTGAGCATTCAGTTCGGCTCTTGTATGACTTGCAGAAAATTATAATTTGTGACTTGTGATATGCCCACCATTTCCGCAAATATACTTTTATCAAATATTTATTGATATAATTGAGTTTCATTTAGAGAAAGTATGAGCTCAATAAATGTTTTGCTTTCATGAATATTTAAACCATTGTTTATTTAGATAAAAATGACATCATAGACAGATATTCGAATTTGATTCAAATTATAAGAAAACTATGAGTTAGTTTTTCAATATTAATCAAGTTAATTGAAGAACTTTTTAATTTAAGCTCAAATTATTAACAAATTGTATACTATCTGACTAACGAGTAAGAAATGCCTTATAGATGAGATCTGGTCCATATTTCATTGGATCCCATTTTTATAATTTTTAATTAGAAAGTTTTTAAAATCCTCTTTTAATTATGATTTATTGTAAGTGCTGAGAAAATAGTTATTCACCGGAAAGGATTCAAATTAATAAGTTAATTAAGTATTCAGTCAAAATTAAATAATATTCATAAATTCTTTGCTACCATTTTTAATAATTTGTACGAAAAATTTCAATTTCAAGGTGAAATTTTGTAGTTTTTAGCAAAATTTATGATTTTCACACCGAAAACTTTCCCGAAAATAACTATTTTTCTCAAATCCCGATTTTGCCTGTTTAGACTCTCGAAATACTGGCTCTACTTATTTATCACAATTTATATTTCAATAAACTAGGTTAACACTAGTATATGTATCAAATTATGAATAAGCTGTGAAGTCTTATCAAACTATTTTGTGAGAAAAAATTTGGTTATAAAGTTTGAGAATAACTGTGCAGTGTTCTACTAAAGTGAACCCTTGACGACCGGTTGTTATGCTTATAAATAAATCTTTAATACAGTTTCTTATAGTTAGATTTGTTTATAAGCATAACAACCGGTCGTCAAGGGTTCACTTTAGTAGAACACTGGAGAACTACTGTATAGCGAAGAATTATGAAAACTTAATCAAATTTGAAAGCACTCGGATCTGATTATATTTTATATATTAAATTCTTATAACTATCAATAAAACTTTTCACTTAGTATTAAGTGTTTAAGAACTTATTTAGCAATCTATAATTCAAACGAAGTAAAAATCTGTGATCTCTTCACAACAATAGTAACTCATAATTAGATGAAAGTTAACGATTAATTACATAGACTTAGTATCAAAAATAGCTTCAATTTTCTGATCTATAACAATAATAATTTTCTCTCGATCTCATAAGAGTGCTAAAAACGTGAAAATATTTCAACAATAGTTTTCTAAATTTACTAAAATTTGAATTTACTAAAGAGTTATTTTTTCGCAAACGGTTAAAAAACAATTGAATCCATTTTGTCTTATAATAACTTTTCCGGAATCAAAGCAATGAGTGATAATTCTATAGTAAGTTAATTCTTACCGATGATTATTTTCTAATGGAAATACTCTCGCATTTAAAACTTAAAGAAAAGTTACGAATAAGGCGTGTTTCAAAACAATACCGCGAATGTCTTGAGAGGACAGAAGGAATTGGGTATAACTGTTGTCTGTTTTGTTGTCAATTTTAATCGCGATGAAATTATGATCAAAGAAAAGTTGAATGATCAAGGATTTGGATTTTTAGATATGAATGAAATTAAACACAAATATGAGTCAAAGCTTAAAAAGTTCACAAATTTAAAGACCATAAAGTTTTTGAGCAATGGATTAATCATTTGTACCCAAATATAAAATCGTTTCAAATCTGGTTTCTTTGGGGTTTGAATTGGAATTTCAATAGATTTTTGTCGTTTAAGATTAATTTTGGCTCAAAAGTAGAATTTCTATACATTGAACTGACTAATGAAGATGTGAACGAATTGAATTCACTCAAAACAATCCATTTATATTCAAGTGAAAGTTCAGAGCATTACAACCGTATTTTGAGAGATATTCCTCGAAATGTGATTGATCTGAGTTTACGTTTGCCAATTGATAATCAAGTATTAAACTCTTTATTCAATGGTAACGGAATATGGGTCGGGTCGACTGGCCGACATCCTACTGACCGACATTTGCAGAATTTAATAAATTAATGATTGAAATTCAATTTTTAAATTATGAATCAAATATGATTTTA
>JAQFXV010001058.1:0-15757 GCA_034694065.1 Camisia spinifer
AAAAATTTCCATCAAAAGATATTTATCTTAAGATGCCTTAAACAGCCAAAAACCGTGTAAGTTAATATTGAGAACGAGTGTAAGTTATTTCAGATAAAATATGAATTGTAATTCGATTTTTCTCATTAAATAAGATTCTCCAGTTTAATTTAGTACAGTGCGCCCAAAAATGCGAAATCTGAGAAAATTCGCTGATGTGATGTGTGGGACGATAAATATGCACAAATCTTAATCATTCAAAAGTTATCATATTTCATTCGCGGTAAAAGTTTTATTTATAGGATATGAATACAAGAGAAACAATCAATTAGTCATAGTTTGATATGATAATAAAGCCGTGTTATTTTGAGCTTTAAAAATTTTGAAGTCATCGTTTTAGTCAAAAATCTTTTTCTTTTCATGACTCAAACTCAGACTTGAAGGTAAACTTATTATTGCAAGAGTTTTTCTTTCATTTCTCAATTAAGTGCAGAACACACTAACATATATGAGATCTCACGCATCATTTTAAATGAGATTTTGAACACTTTTTTGCGATCCACTGTACCTATGATTGAATGAAAAAGTATGTCAGTGTTTCTATCAATTTATTTTATTTTTATCAATTGAACCCATTTTGCTTATCAATCGATAACATAAAATATTTTATGGTCAAAACACTTCAAACTGAACTTTTGATTTAAAAAAAATCATTTTTATTAAATATGAGTTCAGTTGCAGAAAGAATTGCAGACAAATGAACTTGAAAATTATGAGAAATATGAATAAATAGCTTTTTAGTAGTAAATTATAATAAAATAGAGACAGAATGAATCAGCTAAATGTATATTAAGTGAAGGACAATGAGATTTAATATATTCTGTGCTTAGTTGAGTCACAATATTATTATGTATTCGTTTGTTTTGAAAACTACCCCTAAAAACCGCATTTAGTATACTATAAATGTAATAATAGTCTGGAAGCGTGGGATCAAACCATGTGTTAAATTAAATTATTAATTAACATTGAAGTCAGTATTTAGAGTAATTTAAATTACTATTGAGTTGTTAGGTGTGGCACAAACTGAATAAACCATATGTCACTTGATTTGTTTTATCAGTGCTATAATATAACTAAAATCATTTTGCACTCGTTTTGTTGATAACAGAAGTTCGTATCCAATAAAATACAATACAGACACGGATTCGAATTCATATTATGTAAGCATGAGTTATAATCTAACTTATTGTTGAAGCCTGTGGTTCACTGCTTAGATCAAACACTCATAGCTCAACCATTTAAACATTTTTGTTAAAATAATTGAATTAAAGAATAATTATTGTCCTAACCCTTAGACATATTAATTAATTAAGAGCTATTATTATGTTAACAATTGTTGTACAAATTTTTAACCTAAATGCTGTCGTGTAGTATAGCCTAAACTTATGCTATAGTGATCTGAATTAAAACAACTATAAACTAGACTTTTAAAAAGTAATGTTTTGAAGTGGTTTTGCAATAAAGTGCAGGACAAACAACTTCTAAGGCCAACTCTAAGTTCTGGTCCATTTTTAAAAGGAGGGAATGCTGTGAAGTTAAGGTAATAAATCTAAACGTCTAGAACTTTGGTTTAAAGAGTGTGTTTGCCTGACTTAACAGGTTTTCCTTCAAAGTTTGTCTCTATAACTTGTTTTCTCTCTTTCTCTCCCTTATACCTATCCATAGCAGGACTGGAAAGACGCAAAGTTCGCAAAACACAACTGTTGTAATACTAGTTTCAACCATAACTCAAACTCGTGTAAATTTAAGTTCACTGACATAAAGTGCGCCTTTTTTTGATTTGGAATCAAGTTGTTCTTTCGTTTACTGTGTTTACAATGTTTTAAAGAGTTACACACTTTAATAAGTTTGGGATCATTTCAAATGTTATTATATTTTCAAATGGATTCACTCTTAATGTGATGTTTGTTCAGACGTATTCTGTTAATAATATTATCATAAAATAAGTTGTTATACATTGGAGTAAAACATATATTCAAAGTAAGTTATATATCAGAAACTTTTTTATCGCTTAAGTTATGGTCATATTAGTATTCATATCAGGAAAATGCTATCAAAGTTTATTTACTCTATAATTTTATGATTTTTATTTATTATATTTCACTGTTTCCTCACATCAAAAAATCCCAAAACTCATATTTCTAGCAATTAATTCATTCTGTTTATATTATATGAACTTTGATTTTAACAAACTTCAAAAATTAAGTTATAATCGACTTTTTTAGAGGATCAGTGTTTCGAATTTTTAAATAAATAAGAACACAAATGAGACAAAATCTTTAGTCCAAATACGGGTCCATAAACTGCTGGACATCTGTCGTGTGGGCACTGCTTTCTTATATATTAAGTTTAAGGAAACTTCTTTGAAAGCCTTAAGACTCACAGTCGGGTCGCACTCAATGCGGGGGTTTCTCAATAATAGTGTATAATGTATTCTCAATATATAAAGTAAAGCAGCTATACTTCATTCGTTTCCTATAACCACCTGTTCTTTATTCCTTACAAGTTTGACCGTCTTATGGCTTCAATTTCAGTCCATTTAATTCAAAGTATTGCTTCCCCTAATGTTTTCTTTTGTTCGAGAGATTTCAATATTTAGTTTGAGAATAAAGTTTTCTTTAAGATTTGATTGAATTAGGTTAAAAGGATATTGTGATGAAAAGTTGAGTTCGCTAATTATTTTTAGTTTTGCTCTCAACAGTTAGCACTTCCTTTGGTTTATACAGTACTGTAATTTTGTAAATCAAGAAGTAGTTGGTCAGAGTCTTCCTTCCAGGTGTGCCCAATACGGTGTGCTATATGAAGACTTCCCATTTCACTTCAATATTCACCTAAAATAGGGCTCTCAAGACCTTTTCAGTATTCTTTAGCTTTTAAGAAACCGTACAATATCTCCCCTTAAGAACTCAGCCCTTACTGACTACCAGTTGCACAATATGTTACGTTTATGTGCAAGCATTTCATGGGAAAGTTTTTCCTTTCCAATAGTCGGTTATGGGATGTATATATCAAAAAAAGATCTCAATCGAGTCCATATAATATCATATATAATTTCGTAACATATATTTTATATTATAATTTTCTGAAAAAATGTTACTTAAAAAGCGTATAAATTCTAATGTTTCGATCGCTATCTTATAATAACTCAATCGGATCAATACTTGATGTATTGTAAGGCGTCTACTTTTTTATATTCACTCAATCATTGTCTTTGAAAAGATATAAAACATCGATTATGTATTTTATATTCAAAAGTCATTCCAACATCGAATCCAACGCCTATTTCAAAATAGTATTTGAGTTACTTTACTACAAGAAATCAGTTTTTGAGACAACTGACAGGTGGTCAATACAGAAGACACGCACGCGTTTATGTTTTTGTGATTGCGAGACAAAGATTGAAAAATAGAAAACCTTTTAGTGCAGACAGAATGGTATTATTATTACCTGTACTGCAGTCTGTATATAAAGTCAAACCTGACTCATAGAAAGGTGCAATCATTAAAAACGAACCGCTACTTCAATCTTTACCACTCATTATGCAGTCAAATGATTTACTATTCGCTGAATAATAAAAAAGTCCATTGCATTCAACATCTTTACGCATCAAAAAACTTCTTCATAGGATTGAGTCACGAGCTTTTTATTTATTTCAGCTTAAGAATTGTATTGATTATATTGATTCAGTACATCTTTAGTTTATTTGATTGACTAATTCGTCACTATTGTTGGGAATCTGTATTGTAAAGAAATGGTTAGTACTAATAATTAAAATCAATTCGAATTCTATCTCTTTTCAGCTTAATTTAGGACTTAATGGTTTCTTTTGTTCTTGTGTTCAGTTTTATCATATTCTTGAGTTCTTTATACTTTATAAAAATGATAGTTTTGAATGATAGTTATTGTAAAGACCTTGAAAGAGTGCACGCGACTCACTTAATGTCACTGTTAGTGCCAAAATCATAAGTGGTGGCAAAGTTAGTAGTCCTCAAAATGTCATGACTTGCATAAGCAATGGATCTACAAGTTTTCTAATTTCTTATCATCGAATACGGGTGGGTTTAGTTGGATGGCGAGCTGAGACACGCGACGCTTAAGTCTCATTTCTCCTCTTTTACTTTCTTTATGTATTCTTCACAATACTCTTATTTTTCTTACTGAGCCCACACTTGAAGGTCTAAAAATGGACAGAAAGATAGAGAGAGGGGTCAGACAACTCTGCTTTAGAGCAGAAAACTTTGGGAGTCAAGTGATCTTCTGATTGGTTGAGATTTTTTTAATCATTGGCGGGCGCGCTATCGAATTGATGGAAGTGCTTAACCGCAGAAACAACTTGTTGGAGCAGTAAAACTGCAGCTCTCATCCCAAACAGGTTGAAAAAGGTTTTTTTTGATGGTGGATGTGATGTGATTTTGTTGAAGCGTTGAGACGCCAAACAGAAAAAGTACGGGACTTTTGAGTTTATCGACTGTGAAATTCGATTCCAAAGTTTGTTTTCTGAAGGGTTTTATTATTTATGTGTAAATAAGTTTTCATTTTCATGACTTCTTCCGGTACGATGTGTTCAAACATTATGTTTATTTGAAAAATAGAAATTATGTATTCAATTACATTATGTGGCATTACATGTGTATTATTTTTTTCAAAAGGTTATCTCATTTCGATCTAAAATGGGATCAATACGTATTAAAAATTTGTTTCTGAATAACACCGATCATGAATGATGATGTCCTCAATCTCTTCAAGTGCTTCAACTGTTCGGACAAAACAACAGCCACAACATCAAGAGATGTTTCAGGATATCTATCAGAACTCAAATAATAACATGAATACGAACAGTACTGAAATGGATCAAAACAGGAAAGCATCTCGAATGTCAATATCACATGCAAAAGGATTATTGAATATGCCAGGACAAAATAATTGCTTCTTGAATAGTGCTGTTCAGGTAAATAATAATTTTTATCATTTTCTACTAAACGCTTGAGTAATTTCATTATAGCAATGAGTAAATCCATTAACTCACTAAAAAAATAGACTCAATTCACTTGAGTAAAGTTGCATCCATTTACGTAGCCTTCGAGATAATTTTGGTTTTTTTTCAATCCCAAATAATTTCATTCGCTGCGTAATTAGTTTTAAGCTCAACATGAGTTAGAAAAGCATTGCCATTAGTTCGCGCGTATCTACCATTGGTTGTACAAGATATGACTTGTATGACCTTTTCGTGTTAGCTCTATGCAAATCAGTTTCACTTTGCCAGGTAAAAGCCCTCAGGCTATTTGAGACCGGGCTAGCTATCTATCCATTGTATCAAAAAGCCCTCTATCTCTCCCTCCTATCGAAACAGGTCTTTCGCAATCATATTTTAAAGCCAAATCTGAAGCAATAGCACTGATGGAAACTTTGAATTATGCCATTAAGATAATGTTTATTTCGAAAAAATAATTTTAAAGCATATTTATGAAGTCAAATGTTACTTCACTTTTTGAATTATTTACTCTCTTTATGAAGAGTTAAATTATAATAAAAAATATTTTATTCCATATTTTATAACTAATATAATGTAAAGCTCACTCCTATTTATGGAACAAGTTTACTAAGTTTCTAATAATATATCAATAAATTATTCTGTATTAAAGCAATACTCCATTTTTCAATTTTCTTGTGTATTTATTGTCAGATGAATCGGGGTTTGGCTCTAATGAGATTACTATTCCTTAAGTGCAATGAATTTGCTAAAAGTCAAAACCTAAAAAGACAGCTCATTTTCTAAAAATATTAAATTGTCAGTTTTGAAACACAGCACCTGCAAACTCATTGCTTTTAGTGAAAACATTATAAACATTTGATAAATGGTTGAATATTACTGTAATCATAGCTTAGAAGTCGAGGCTCTGTTTTGATAACAATTTAATGAACTGGCGCTCAGATAGCAGTTTAGCTAAAATAAAATATTTTTGCAATTATACTTGTTGTTTAAATACTGTTAAACAAAGCTTTGTTTTAAATTATTTTATAATTATTTCTTCCTTGAATTGAACATAAATTGGAAATAAATCAAAAACAACTTTAGATAAGTTATTGAACGGTCATATTCTGAGCCATTTCAATGTTAGTGTGATATATGAATAACACTTTTGGTAAACATGAAGCCAATCGCAGGTGTCTCTAATCTCTTAAAACTAAATTTATACCAATATAGAACTTCTTAGAATTCATTTGATTTTAAGCTTAAAAGGTTCGTATCTGTCTGTCTGTATGTTTCACTTATGATTCTAAATGTGATGCTTATCTTTGGGCACTTTCTTCTGTAAAACTTGTAGAATCATAAAGATCTAGTGACTTGAGTTTGTCAATCATCGTATTAAGTTTGAATTTAAATACCAAGTATAAGGATTACTTTTATTACTGTTGTTTAAAGAATAATTTAGGCTTAGTTTTGAAGGTTTGTAGAACTGCTAACATTATGGTTAATGCAAGACATATAGAATAAGGTGAATATGGGTGGAGGCAATCAAAAAATAAGTTATTATTCTTCAACCTTGACTTGAGCCAGTTTTTAACTTTCGAAATTTTATTGTGGTTATTATGCTCATGTTCTTTTTATTGTTATTATAGATATTGTTACTAAAGCTATCTATACTATTATTACTTTAATAGCCAAATACTGACACCATTTAAAAATGATATTGAAGAACAATTACAATGAATTTTATTATAATAGCAGAACTAAAACTAATAAACAATATTGTACAACAGCGAAAGCTTATTGAAGCCTTGAATTTGTTTGCAATTTAGGTTTTATGGCATTTAGATATATTTCGAAGAAGTTTTCGAGAACTAAGCGGTCACGCATGTATGGCTGACTCGTGTATATTTTGTGCTCTAAAGGTATAGATAAACATGACAGAAAGCAGTTTACAAACCATAATCTAATCTGATCAACACTTTAGGAATTATTCAACCAATTTCAATATAGTCAAGAGTCTGCTTTACCCCCCGATGCTTTGCGTTTCGCATTGGCTGAAGCTTTCAGCGATCAAAGAAGATTTCAATTGGGTTTTATGGATGACGCGGCAGAATGTTTTGTAAGTAATTAAACACCACAATAAGCACTATTATGTCATAATTTACTAACACTTTAAAATAGTTGACAATTAAATTTATACACATTTTTTATAATTCAATTTTCTGGTCTGTTAGTCAAGCCTTAAGTACTTTGTATTATGTAGTTTTGGACACTGAATTACAACTTGAGGAAAAGATATCTGTATATTAGTTGTATGACCTCTTTCTAAACCTTGATTTCTTTTCTTTATTTTCTATTCATATGACATCAAATCCGAAATACGTGCGCATCATTTTTTTTAAAGTTCAATTGTATTTCAACTGTATTTCAATTGTATTTCATTGTGTTTCTGTAGGAAAATATTTTGCTGCGAATTCACTGTCATATCGCTAATCAAGACTCAGAAGAGATGTGTAACGTAACTCATTGTTTGCAACATTGTATTCCGCACCAAAAGTTTGCAATGAATTTGATTGAACAGGTATTAAATTAATCTTATATTAAAACACAATATGTTTTGTATTGTCAAATAATCTGAAAATCTTGAAATCGTTCGCTCGTTAAAGATTATTTGTCACTCATGTGGAGCCACTTCAGAGCCATTTCCTTTCACTCAAATGGTTCACTATGTGTCCACTCCAGCATTATGTGCTCAGGCGAAGCAATATGATTGTGAGATTGGTATGACTTTTGGGGAACTGCTCAAAAGTGCGGGCGCTGTCGGGGATATACGTGATTGTCCTGTAAGCAAACCTGAAAACCAATTATCCAAACCATAGCGTACATCGATTTTATAGATTCTATCTTTTTTTACTCATAGCGTTCTTGTGGTGCAAGAATACAGATCAAAAAGTCACTTATTAACAAACCGGACATTGTCAGCATTGGTTTGGTTTGGGATTCAGAAAGACCAACAATAAATCATATAATGAATGTTTTTCGTGCGATTGGAACCACATTAAGATTGCCTGAAGTATGCAAAATATTTGAAAGAAAAAAGCGCTTTCGGCAATCATAATATTAACCGTTTGTCCCTATAATTATTGATACAGGTTTTCGATACAGTAAGTGAATGCAGTCGATCGGTTAGTACTGTATTACATCTGGTCGGTCTCGTAACTTATTATGGCAAACATTACAGCACATTCTTTTTTCATACAAAATTGCGGCAATGGATCTATTTTGATGACGCGGCCGTTCGACCAATTGGTCCTCATTGGGAACAAGTTGTCGACAAATGTATTAGAGGTCATTTCCAGCCTTTATTACTACTTTATGCCAATCCTAATGGAACTGCTGTTAACACTGAGAATGCGTCCAAAGAAGTGATTCCGTTAATAGTTAATAAAACGAATCGAAATTCGTATTTATCACCCCTTCCAGCAAAATGTGACACAACTATCAATAATAATTACGAGTCATTACTAAAGAATCCAAGAAATGGAACGCTTTCAACGCACATATCTTCAGATACAGAAACTAATATTCGTTCTGTTTTGCCTCCAATTGATAAAAGAAATTTGACTCAAATAGTGAGACATGTGAACGGACAAAACCAACTCAATTATACATCACAACAACAGTCACAATGGAATTATAATAATTCAGCTTTAGTTAAACCACTTTTATCAACATTAGGGACTAAATCAAAGTTGAATCAAATGCGAACAAATCATAATAACGTGCCATTAAAAGTCAGCTCAATCGACACTTTACTTAAGTCTGGATCACAAAGTGGTTCTGATGTTCCGGACTCGCCCTCCGCACGATCGACGACCTCTTACTTTAGTGATGTCGGAGAATTAGATAACGGATATATTAGTAGAAAAACAGTTGAAAGTATTCTCAATTTGCAGAGACATTCACTTAAGAAAAAAGCTGGAAATAGAAACAGTTCGAGTAGTTTAGAGTCATTTGATATCAGAAACGGAACGCTTGTTTCAAATCAAAATTTATTGCCAAATGAAAGATCACGTATTTGTTCTTTACAAAGACATGATTCGGGAAACTCAAGCGGTGACCGACACAGTGGCAGTTCAGCCAGTGTTTCATCTGTGGAATCACCATATTATACATATATGGCCGGAAATAGAAGGTGGGATTTGATTATAATGATTGTAATAATGGAATAACTTTATTAATATTTTTAATTTATAGGACAATCTCTAATATGACGGGTCAAAGACATCCTCAGAGTCCAAAACTGTGTTTAGATCAAGGATATGATTCATTTTCTCTATCGAGTACAGATAGCTATCCATCTGTAGGCGGCTCTTCATCACCGGGAAAGCTAAACCCGCGCCTCAAACAAATTCCTGAAGACGTTCAGTTAATGGAATTAATAAACACCTCAACAATGCTCGACTGCGATAAACTCTGTTCAGAGGCTGATATTTTATTACTCAAATCTCATGAAAAGGAACGTGAATGTGATCTGAGGGCAGCCGCAGCTCTCAGCGACTCCGCGGCCTCGAAAGCTCGGTCGGCAATGGACGCCCCCTATAGTAATCATCAAACTTTAATTACTGCTAAAATGAAACACAGTATGTGTGTTATGCGTTCTGCGAGTTTACACAAACGAGTCAAAGAAATGGAAGCAGAAGAAAAACGTAGACTAAAAGCAGAACAATTCAATGCATTGACAACTTCTACCATTGAATACCATCACAGCAGACAATCAAGTCGTGACAGTACACACAGTAAGCATAGCAGGCAAGGGAGTAAAGATAGCAAAGATGGAAAAACTAAAGAATTCAATACAAAACATGCTTCACTTGAATTAAATAAGAATAAAGTAAATGAGGGCTCAATCGCTGCGGGGAAGACATTAGAATTATATGCGACTCTACCCAAAAAGGGATCAAAGAAAAGAATTTTACAACAAAGCTTAAGCAGTTTGACTTCATTAAGAATCAAAAATGATAAGAATGACGACTCAAACATTTACAATGATTTTATTTGCAGACGTGATTCTGTTCCCAATTTCGTAACCGAAACTTCACTGGTTTTACAGAAAAAGAAAGTTGAGAACAACAAAAAATTAGTGCCAAATAATAACCAAAAAGTCTGCCATAATGTCAAACAAATCAAAAATGAACATCAACTTAAACATTCATTGCGTGAATCAGACTTTAGTGATTATTACAGTGAATGGGAAGCAACGCGAAGATCACAACAGCCATTGCAGAGGACATTATCTGGATCTGCGAGTTGTAGAGAAAATGATAGTGAATTTTATGGAGAAGTCGGAAATTTTTCAACTCAATTACCGGTAAAGAAACAGCACAAAGTCAGACGAAAATTACTTATGGGAGGGTTTATGAAACGCAAAAATAGAAGTTTACCTGATTTGAGAGAAGGAATCAAAAATAGTCAAATTGAATGTCCGATAGATATTCCGCCCGAAACTTTAGAGAAAGAATCTTCAAATGCTAAGACTGTCGCACAAATAAGTGCTAAGGGTTTCCATCAGCCTCACAGAGCTTTCATTTCTGAACGTGGACTCTATCAAAGACCATCACTGCTTAAAGTGAACCCACCTTTGATTGAAAATTCTGACGGATTGAACCAATCATCACATGCTAACAATGTTAAGCTGAACGCAAACATTAAAGGCTCATCAACTCATATGAATACATCTACATTTTTATCGCCTGATCCCTTTCCCCGACCACCCACTCCTCCAAAGGCCAAAACTACTGCTTCTGCGATTCCTATAATGGAAATCGATTTAAGTGTAAGCGATATTAAGCCGATTCCGACTAACTTTTTGAAAGAATTGGCATTAAAGAGGGCAGAAATTATGAACTCTAGCAATAGGGAAAAATTGATAGAAAGTGCAAACATTCAACAAACAGAACAAACAATTAATGTGAATCCACCCAATTCTAGCATAAGTGTGAAATCAGTGCTCAAAACTTCTCTTCCAAAGTATAATATGAATGCAGACAATGATAATTATGATTCGATTCACTATAAATCAAAGAATTATTCAATCATAAATCCGAACGCAAACAGTATTTCTAAAGGTCTTTCTTCTCAAACTTCATTAAATGATAGCAAAATTTCTGAGCAAACAAACGATTCAAATGCAGGTATAAGTTCAGTAAAAGACTTGGCCTCAAAATTTGAAAAGATAATGAATAAACAAGAAGACAAGCAACCAATTGATAGAATAAATGAAATGTCTGAGACTAATGAGCCAAAGAGGACAGTTTCGAATTCAAACAGTTTGAATAGAATTGTTTCATTAACTGCTAATAATAATAAAAATGAAGATATGAATCCACAAAATAAAATAATGCCAACCATGGATGCAAATAAATCAGATGATTATTTATCTCAAAATAATATTCCGTCACCAATGAATGGCTCGATTTCTGTTAAAAATTGTTTATCGCCAGCCATACGACCAAATAGACCGCCTGATTATCAGACAGCTATGAAAAGAATCGGAATGTTAAGGCCCTCTCAAAATAATCAACAAACGCGACAATTCTATATGAATGCGAGTGGAAATATAGTTCAACCCAATTCTCCACGTTCTCCACAACCGCAATCTCTTCAAATCCAACCACAACTCAATGAATCACAAAAAACTCCTGCTTTAAAGATTCATTCCGAACAATCAAACAAACAATCAGTTGATAAAATTCAACCAAACTTTGATGAACAGAGTTCTCCCATTAGGAAAAAGAATGGGTTCAAAAAGAGCGTTTCTTTTTCCGATCAAGTAGTGTTAGTGGCATGTGCTGAAGATGATCAAGAAGAATATCTGCCAAATCCACTATTAGAACGAATTCTCGGCAAAAATAGTTCAAATAATGGCCAACAAAGTATATAAAGTTGAAGCAAAGCTATCATTTAAAAGTAAATTACTTTCCAGAGCTTTGACTTAAACTGTTTGTGATCTCATCTCATCATCAAATTATAATTACATTAATTTCATCTTAAATTATAGGATATTTCTGATATTATGTAATTGATTCCATATTTGTAGTTATTATTTTTAATTTTTAGATTTTATAAATAGCTTTGATTTAACATTTTTTGAAATGAAATTGTATTATATTTTATGAAATATTTTTAAATACATTGAAATTATTTTCAATAAATATCTAGAAATGATCCGTTTGATGAGCTATATCTTGTGTGTTATTTTTGTTCAAATATTTACCTATAAATTGAATTGACTAACACTTCAAATCAAACAAATAAAAGTGGTCTTCAAGCACTCCCAACACCTTTCTTTGAAGCCCTGTCGGAAATCCTATTTTCTCTGTTGCTCAAAGCGTTCTATGAAAAGAGTATCGAAATGGGAATATGGATTAGAGTGAGTCTATATTAATGTTTTCTAAAATATGAATCACGATTTCAACGAATTTCACGGATTCTATCATTTTCGAATTAATCTGATTTTTTGAAAAATGAGTTTATCTGCTAGATATGATATTTTTCTATGTTTAACTTATAAAAAAATTTTTATATCTCACAAAACTTTTCCTATAAAACTTCACAAACAATTTTCCTATAAAATTAAATTTTGATACATTTTCTTGATTCGTTGAATCTCATAAATCTTCATGATTTTTTACTTCATCATTTTCGCCCATTTTTATGAAATATTTATTGTACAAAATATAAATTTTGAATAAGTTAAAAATTATGCTTCAAAATAGAAGCGCGCGAATTCCGGCCCGAATTTAGGATGTTTTGTCTCCACTTATGTAATCTATAATCAAATTTGTTTAACCTATAGGCTATAAATTTTCAATTTTAAACACTTTCTTTTTTTAATTGCTGTTTTTAGTTTCAATTATAAAGGGTTCATAAGGATGTGCCTTATTTTGTACAGAATCCTCAATCCGTATAATTATTTTAGCGGCGAATTTCGGTAACGGAAAGCATTTCCTTCTGTTAATTTGCTTCTTCCTGACAGGTGTTCCGATAAGGTATGGTATGCTATGACTCCCCACTTTTACGTTAACCTACTAAATTCAAAGCGCTCTTAAGGCCTATAATGTTAGAAATTCAGGCAAATATACAGAAGACTGACTTCCCAAGAAGTTCAGATATGCAAATGAATGTTTTGAAGCATAATTTTGGTGACATATGTGATCGTTTAATGCGAGCCACAAATAGTGTAAATTCCGATCTCAACTTTTTTATTGCAAGCGTTTAGTACACAATAGCAGAAGCAGTTGCACAATATGTTGAGTTTAAATTTTCCCTTTGAAGCAAAGTATCTCATGGGAACTTTATTTCAGCCAATGATAAGATTAAAATTCAAATGAATGGATTACATGAGTTAATTTCAATCAATATCTTATCAGTAATTAGGGGTAAATTTAAATATCATATGACTTTGAAATCAGATCTAAACATTGTCTTAAGTTTGACCGATATTTGTTTAGGCGTTTCCTTTTTATGTAATATTAATTAATATTTTACATTCATATTCAAACGAACTGTATTTAATATTATCTGAAAGCCTATTCTTGTGGTTTTGTTACAAAGAATCACTTCTCTAAAAGGATCTGACAGGTGGTCATCACAAAAGTGAGGCACGAGTTTATCTATATTTGGAAGTGCGATACAAAGATAGCAAATACAATACAATACACATCTCTTAAGACTATCATTTGAAGTGAATGCAGACAGAATATAATTATTTGCACACTTATTCAAACTTTGAACCATTAAAACAGGAACCGCTACTTCAATCTCACCGATCATTATTCGTTCAAATGATTTAAGTTACTATACGGTGAATATAAAAATTCATTGCATTCAACACTTTACGCATCAAAGACTTCTTTCATTTCAATGATTCTTCTATTCAATTTTTGTGTTCAATTTCAAGCATAAGTCTTAGAAGAATAAATATTGTTTTATTTCAAACGATTCCTTAATTTATGAACTGCTGCCAGTTCTCAAAAGTTTTTTCATGAGTTTTCAAATTCATTTTTTCACTACTATTTTCAAGAGACATTGTTTAGTTTTCCTATTAATGAGTCTCCACTAATGTCATACTCGAAAAGATAGTAAAGAGTGAGTTATAATAACAATTTAAGCATTTAAAACGAGGTCCTAAATGATATTTAACGATTGTGGCCTTGACTTGAGTGCAAACGACGGACTTTATGTCTTCATAAGCCATAATTAACAGGAAAGTTAATGGTCATGATTGTTGACGTTGTCATGACATGACTTGTATAATCAATTTTCTCATACCATTTGTAGATAAGATTGTGATTTTGGTCGGGTTGCAAACTGTGAGGCACACGTCATATAAGTTTTCTTTTGATTTTGACATCTCTAATATTGGGTCTTCACTCATATAACTAAAGATTTTTTGAGCCAATTGTAAGGTCTGAAGGGAACAAAGCGTCTGATGTCTGATAACTTTATTTCAAAGAATAAACTTTGAGAGTGAAACAGTTGTTTGATTGGCTGAAACCTTTTTAATAGAACTCATAGAAAGTTCTGTGAATTGATTGTAAAGTTGGGCAGTGATTGCATGTGTTGGGAGACGACTGCTTATTACTGTAATAGCGAAAACAGGTTTTATAATGGCTATCATATCATTGAACCGTAAAGACTTAGTTATAAAAAAAATTACTTTAAACTTATCTCAAAAACAACTCTCATCTATTGTTTTCGTTTCGAGCCTATCATTAATATTTTTTTTTCATTCTATTGAAATAATATCAAAACAACTCGAATAAATTTAGAATTAATAAACTTCTATTGAAATTAAAAGTTTACTTCAGAAAAGTTGATTCAAACTAGTATTAAAATACTATTCTCTTTACTCTTTATAACTGTTATAAATAATTCTATAACAAGTTATCACTCATCGCATTATAAGACGAGAAAAATCAAAATAATGCCTGAAAAGTTAGTTAAAACTTTATATTAAAAGCATTCAACTGATTATAATGAATATATTTTAATAAAATTGAGCACTACTTTTTACATGTAAAACTCATCAAACCAAACATTTGTTATTCAATGCTCTTCAATGTAATGGTTAGATAACAGAACGCAATACACATAAAACTGATGATTGAAGCGATTAATGTTTAAACAAAGACTTGCACAACATTAAAGCGATGTCAGAAATAAGAGTTTAAAAATATGTTCCCTCCCAAACGCTATGATGAAACCGGACATCATTTTAATTGGAATAATGCGAAAATAAAAAATGTTTTGGCAGATAATAAGTTAATAAATCACTAATAATAAGAAGTCATGACAAAAGTTTTATTATAAATAGAGTTTAAGAGTCTCATTTGCAGATTATTTAATAACAGTCTTATACGAGCTTTAGAAATAGTGAATAGTTATTCACTTTTTAATAGTAACTCAAATCAAGTACTAACGAATCAAATTTAATGTTTTATATTCTTTTTATCTTTATTTACCAGAGAAAAAATCTTATATCACTTATTAGTCAAAACACAAATTAAATTGAATATAACATTAAATTAAAAAGTATGGATTTTCTCAAAATTAATCTTTTACTAAGTTTTAACCGAATAAAAAGTTTTTATGTAAAAATAATAACTCAACATTGAGAACGGTGTTTATATAAAATGAAATTAGAATTTATTTTTGCATTCAAAGATATGCTTATTCTTTGAT